>CM070841.1:28841199-28890967 GCA_036326025.1 Chrosomus eos
TGGGAGACCATAGATTTATAATACATCTTGTGAAAAGTGGCATAATAACTCACAACGTAAGCATAACGTCAACACAAGATCACATTTGACTTTCTCAATGCACATTTCTGGTTATATTGTGATTGATTTATCAGTGCATGCTTGGTCCGCCTCTGAAATGACTTTTCTTTTCAGCTGATGTCATCAGTCCTCCAGCTGATGTCATCGGTCATATAGAAACACTTTCCAATCAATTCCTCATGGATAAAATCAAGTCTTGTCCTACATTTTTGTCATTGAATAACCTTTAATGCAAGTCAAACAGTTTGCGAATGCTGTGTCGTGTCGTGTCTACCTACAAAATAACAGCATCATAACTAACCAGTGATTTAAAATGCTCTTCATATTTAAAACAAATCTGGCACAAATCAATCCGAGTTGCAGTGGGACGTGCAGCTTCCAGTCAATGAGCAGTTATTGATTTTTGTCAGGCCTTTAAACTCCATAGCATAGTTCGATAGCAGGCCCTATGACGTTGTTTTTCTGTTAATGGCTTTCATTTTTTTTTTTTTTATTTACTTGTTTACAGAATAAATAACAAGACAATCTGGTAACGCTTTATTTTACGACCCGCAAACAACTGCCTAAGTAAACTGAAATTACGGTGTACGTTTCTGTAATTATAGCGAACTTCCGTGTAGGTATAGGGGAACAATATGTTAAGTTTGGGGTAATAAAGAGGTAACAAGCAGATAGTATACAACCTGCAAATAACTTCGTAAGTAAACTGAAATTACAGTGTATGTTTCTGTAAATATAGTGTACCTCCGTGTAGGTATAAGGTAATAAAGGGGTAACAAGCTATGCAAGCAAATTATTTATAATGTAATTATTTTAACAGGTACCTCTTATGTTAATATATTCCAGGCAAAAATTGTACGTCTGTTGTATATAAAAGTTATCATCACATTTCTGGCAAAATATGTTCTTGTGCAATTTTACATTTAATTTTGGCATCTGTGGGTTGATTTAACATTAATTAATCTAGTAAGAAAATCCAATAAATTCATTTTTTATCATACTGTGCTTACATACAGCCATACACGTTTCCTTTTCAACCCACAGATGTCAAAATTACCCTGTAAAATTGCAC
Organism: Chrosomus eos; assembly: GCA_036326025.1. Lineage (NCBI taxonomy): Eukaryota > Metazoa > Chordata > Actinopteri > Cypriniformes > Leuciscidae > Chrosomus > Chrosomus eos. The sequence goes on from CM070841.1 coordinate 28,842,332, forward strand.
AAGAACATATTTTGCCAGAAATGTGATGATAACTTGTATATACAACAGACGTACAATTTTTGCCTGGAATATATTAACATATTAGGTACCTGTTAGTTTTAAAATAATTACATTATGAATAATTTGCTTGTATATCTGCTTTTTACCCCTTTATTAGCCTACCCAAAACTTAACATATTGTTCCCTTATACCTACACGGAAGTACACTATAATTACAGAAACGTACACCGTAATTTCGGTTTACTTACGCAGTTGTTTGCGGGTCGTAAAATAAAGTGTTACCGACAATCTTAAAAAAATCACTCCCCCATGCATTCATATTGCAATCACAACCACAATCATCCACACATTCATAGTGTTGAAAAGAAAGCACAAAGCAAACAAAATAAATAAAACACTAGAATAAATCAATAATACTGATCGAAAAACAATAAACAAAATACAATACAATTAGCAAAACATTTATGACATAACACATGGCACACCTTTAATAAAATACACCTAATATCTATATCTCTTGGCTTTCATATTTTGTAATTTCCTATGTGTAGCAGCTCACACAATCCACATGTGTCCGCAAAGCTAGGAAGGGTCTGTGTCAATATTTTTACTAATTATATTGCCCTGTTTATTTAATGCAGAGCCAATGCCTTGACTGAGATGCACAATATGCACTTTCATATTTTGATTAAGGGCATGAGCCGCTGATAGCTCGCTGTCATCAGTGAAACGCAGTTATTAAACATTCTGGATCAGGATCAGACGGATGTTCTCGTGATGTAACAGGCTTTAGTTTATCACCTTCCGAAATCACCTGAAAGCCTTTAAATTCGTGTTAATTTGATGTTTCACACAAGTTATGCAACTCTATTGTGCTCAGTTGGATGCTCAGGTCCATATGTGAATATAATATAGAATTTATTATAAATGTATAATTATAAATGACTATAATTGATTATTATTTGAGCTTCTAAAGACTGGGAGGCGCTCTGGTTAAAAGTACTTTTATCCCAAATGCCATTAGCATCCTTAACCAAACCAAGTGACAACAACAAATGAGTTATCTTAATGTATTTAATGTATATTTATTTTCATTATGATATTTTACATTGTATCTTTTTATTATATTTCCTTTACTATGTTTGAGACGTCTGGATGTTTATCTGTCTTTTTGGTGAGCCAAAGAAAAATTTCCACCCTGGTGGACAATAACGATTCGATTCTATTCTATTCTATTCTATTCTATTCTATTCTATTCTATTCTATTCTATTCTTATTCTGTAGTGCATCGGTTCCCAACACGGGGGTCTCGGCCCATAACGGGGCCTAGGCGAGCTCTTTGGGGGGTCGCGTCATATTTTGAAAAGTGTTGAACAGTGAGCATTAAAGCAGCAGTCCGTAACTTTTTTTGTGTTCAAAATTTACTACATTTATATAATAAGTCACTATGGCACACCTATAATAAGTGATATAATAAGGGATGCAAACAACGCGCTTTTCGGCGCCTCCCGCTTTTTTCACGTCAGTTTGGGTGACTTATGCGAATCGCACAGATCTATATTTGTCGTTGTGGAGAGCGCAGTGCATGGTTGCATAGCAATGACAGACGCCACGGGAAAACCGGACTGAATTTTACTATTAATAATAAAAGATAAGCTAATGTGCATTAATGTAAATGTCAAGTAATTTATCTTTTTTGACTCATTCATTTTATAAAAATGATTTAAAGGCTGAAGTATGTTAGGTTTATCTTTTTATAAAATCTTTTTTTGTCAAAATGTTATTTTATTTCATTTTACTATATGTGCCTATAGGGGTGGGCAGGGGTTGGTGGCAATGTAAGGATATTTTCCGCGGGGCGAGGGCTTCGATTACCTCTCTTCTTCTTTTTCAACATAAAAAGGTTGCAGACCTACATCAAGATGTTCGGTCTGGGAACTCACAATTGGCATAGGCTACCTCAATCCGAGGGGCGGATAAACGGTTGTCTTTCAAATTCCCTCTGCATGCAACAGGACAGCGCTACAACCAACCAGAGCAACGAATGGCTGAGGCTGAGTGAGTCCCTTGCGTTTTTCCACCAGCGGAGCTAGCTGATATATTAAACTTTTGCTGTATCCCGTCGTCAAAACTCCGAACACATCTTCCTTTTTTAAGAATGACTTAAGTGACTTTCTCTTATTACCAAATCATCCAGAGTCGCGGCCAAAGCCGATTCGAAAGACCGCTGTTCGCCAGCAGCATCTTCTTTGTTTCCAAGTAACGTTCACACGCGTAACCGTCACAACTCTGCCGTCATTATGTTAAGCCCGCCCACCAACTCTATACACGATGTGATTGGCCTGACCAAAAGTTTGTTTTTTCCAGCTCGAGAAGCCAACGGAGAGTCGCTAGACCACACTGGCTGCGAAATAATTTTTGCTGCCGCTAGGGGCGTCTATAGATTTCTAGGCTAGTTGGGAACCACTGCTGTAGTGAATGTGAGCTTTATGGAATAGCATGAATTTTTCGGCTGAAATTTCCTCTTCAAGTCTGTATCACATTCGGTTTCAATTTGAACCTCTTTATGGATGAGTCATTGAGTCTAGATTGGCTGATCATTTTAAATAACTTTGATCAATAAATCTGATCAAACCTGGACTCTAATGAAGATCTCTCACTTTTCTGTCAAATTTATGCCCTCGTTAATGCTCTCTAACTAATGAGACGTGAGACGCATGATCTAATACAGCAGAACACTGTGAGATCTTGGCAGGATCTGAGATAAGCTTTTGTTCTGAGAGTTTCATTACTGGATTCAATGAAACATTCATAATAGGGTCATTTGTCTTTTCGGTGGGCTGTCAAGTGTGATTTTTGATCCCAGCCCAAAGACATGTTATCACCGTCCCCGTGTGCCAGAGCAGAACTCTATTGTAGAGCGTCCCAATAATGAAACTATTCTCCAGTCTGAAAATGAAGTGTCAAATGTCTGTAGTGTGAGGTCTGCCTCCAAGCTCTGTTAAAATAAGAGGAAATTCAGCAGTAATATATCAGAAATTATGTGGCAGAGGCATAAAAACGACAAATATTTCATGCAAACCAAAGAACAGAAGGATGTTCTCTATTTATTTTTATTTCATCCGTCCGTCCGTCCATTGTGCCATCCATCCATCCACCCATATCCACCCGTTGTTCCATCCATCCATCATCCATCCATCCATCCATCCGTTGTCCCATCCATTCGTCTGTTGTGCCATCCATCTATCCATCCGTCCATTGTTCCATCCATCCATCCATCTGTTGTGCCATCAATCCAATCATCCATTGTTCAATCCAATCATCCATTGTTCCATCCATCATCCATCCATTCGTTGTCCCATCCATCCATCCATCCGTTGTCCCATCCATCCATCCATCCATCCATCCATCCATCCATCCATCCGTTGTCCCATCCATCCATCCATTGTTCCATCCATCCGTTGTCCCATCCATTCGTCCATTGTCCCATCCATCCATCCGTTGTCCCATCCATCCATCCATCCATCCGTTGTCCCATCCATCCATCCATCCATCCATCCATCCATCCATCCATCCGTTGTCCCATCCATCCATCCATCCATTATTCCATCCATCCATCTGTTGTGCCATCCACCTATCCATCCATCCATCTTTCTGTTGTTCCATCCATTACCACCCATCCATCCATCCGTCTGTTGTGCCATGCATCACCACCCATCCATCCATCTGTTGTGCCATCCATCTGTCCATTGTTCCATCCATCCATCCATCATCCATCCGTTGTCCCATCCACCAATCCATCCATCCGTTGTTCCATCCATCACCACCCATCCGTCCGTTGTAACATCCATCTGTACGTCCTTCCATCCATTCAACCATATCTATCCATCCATCTATTATTCCATCTTTCCACCCACCATCCATCCACCCATATCCATCTGTCCATTGTTCCATCCATCACCACCCATCTGTCCATCAATCTATCCGTCCACCCATCTGTCCATCCATCCATCTATCCATCCATCCATCTATCTGTCCACCCATCCATCTGTCCACCCATCCATCCACTCATATCCATCTGTCCATCCATCTATCCGTCCATCCATCCATCCACCCATCCATCCACTCATATCCATCTGTCCATTGTTCCATCCATCACCATCCATCTGTCCATCCGTCCATCAGTCCATCCGTCCATCCGTCCGTCCGTCCATCCATCCATCCACTCATATCCATCTGTCCATCCATCTATCCGTCCATCAATCCATCCATCCACCCATCCATCTACTCATATCCATCTGTCCATTGTTCCATCCATCACCATCTATCTATCTGTCTGTCCGTCCGTCCGTCCGTCCATCCATCTATCCGTCCATCCATCTATCTGTCCGTCCATCTATCCATCCATCCATCTATCTGTCCATCCATCCATCCATCCATCCATCTGTCCATCTGTCCATCCATCCATCCATCCACCCATCCATCCACTCATATCCATCTGTCCATTGTTCCATCCATCACCATCTGTCTGTCCGTCCGTCCATCCATCCATCCATCCATCCATCCATCTATCTGTGCATCCATCCATCCATCCATCCATCCAATCCATCCATCTATCTGTGCATCCATCCATCCATCCATCTGTCCATCATCCATCCATCCATCCATCCATCCATCCATCCATCCAATCCATCCATCTATCTGTCCATCCATCTGTCCATCCATCCATCCATCCACTCATATCCATCTGTCCATCCATCTGTCCATCCATCTATCCATCCATCCATCCATCCACTCATATCCATCTGTCCATTGTTCCATCCATCACCATCCATCTATCTGGCCGTCCGTCCATCCATCCGTCTATCCATCCATCCACTCGTATCCATCTGTCCATTCATCTATCTGTCCATCCATTCATCCATCCATCCACCCATCCATCCACTTATATCCATCTGTCCATTGTTCCATCATCACCATCCATCTGTCCATCTGTCCATCCGTCCGTCCGTCCATCCATCTATCTGTCCATCCATCCATCCACTCATATCCATCTGTCCATCCATCTGTCCATCCATCTATCCGTCCATCCATTGATCCACCCATCCATCCACTCATATCCATCTGTCCATTGTTCCATCCATCACCATCCATCTATCCGTCCATCCATCCATCCATCCGTCCATCCATCTATCTATCTGTCCATCCATCCGTCCGTCCGTCCATCCATCTATCTGTCCATCCATCCATCCATCCATCCATCCATCCATCTATCGTCCATCCATCCAATCCATCCATCTATCTGTCCGTCCATCCATCCACTCATATCCAATGGTCCATCCATCTGTCCATCCATCTATCCGTCCATCCATCCATCCATCCACTCATATCCATCTGTCCATTGTTCCATCCATCACCATCCATCTATCTGTCCGTCCGTCCGTCCATCTATCCATCTGTCCATCCATCTATCTGTCCATCCATCTGTCCATCCATCCATCCACTCATCCATCCACTCATATCCATCTGTCCATAGTTCGATCCATCACCATCCATCTATCTGTCCGTCCGTCCATCCGTCCATCCATCCATCTGTCCATCCATCTATCTGTCCATCCATCTATCTGTCCATCCACCCGTCCGTCCGTTCATCCATGATCCATCCATCTGTCCATCGTTCCCTCCATTCATCCGTCCGTCCGTTGTTTCATCCATCCATCCATCTTCCAACATTATTCTTCTGTTAGTTGGTTAAACTACAACGTACTTGGTTAAAAAAGCAAATTTCTGTAATCACTCATTTTTCATCTGTGGAAAAGAGACATTCTGCTAGTTGTTCTTTTCTATGCAATAACAGTGATGCGAATCAAATGCTTTTAAGCTTCAAAAAGGACAACATGAAAGTATCAAAAGAAAGTCAAATGTGTTTGGAACAACATGAGGGTAAATAAATGATGATCCCACCTAAAACACCCCCGCAACCAGTGTTAAATCTAGTTATTTTTAAAATATATATATATATTTTTTTTTTTTATACAAAAATGCCAGCTATAAACTGTACACTGCTGACTTGTCTCATTGTGTCTAGTTGACACTTTAATTGTGCCGTTAAAGTTTATGTGGATATTTTTATAGCCTTCTGTTCACCTCACAGGAGCACTGGGAATTTTTTATGAGAGAAATATTCGAAACAAATATTAAACCGAAGACCTTGATAATGCAACACTGGATGATTATGTGAAAACCATCACTTGTGAATGATGTGAATCCGCTCTTTGAATGTGTCTTTGCTGCAGTGATGGTTCTGGCCGTGAGAGTCTTGTTGATGTTGGTGTATCGCGGCTCTTGTCTGGGCATGTTAGTGAAGGTGTTTTCCTCTTATGCTCTGACTCAACCCTCGACCCGGTGTCCTTTGATTTATCACAGGCGGTTATTGTTGCGACCTGTGTGTTTCAGTGCCAGAGGTTTCCCAGCGCTCGCTTCAGTTTCGGTGGAGTTTCAGGTGTTTGGAATGTGATTCCAGAGGCGTGTCGAGACGAACCTTCACACAGTGATCCCTAACTCAACAACTGACACTGTACCTCCTCTGATGTTTACATCGACAGTAGGGATGGGCGTGATTAAGTGACGATCGATAATTGATCATTAAGAATTTTGTCGATCACATTAATTTGTTATTGATGAAACTAATGCTTGTTGTGTTGCGTAGTGTGAGTGGAAAGTGTACGGAATAAGGTTCCCCGGGCTGGCCATGTTAGCACGGAGGTACCTGTGCATCCCGGCAATGTCAGTCCCCTCAGAGCGGGTGTTTTCAGCGGCTGGACTGAAGCCTTGTTTACACTCGTCGCGTCCGCACGGCAGTCATTGCGGTATTCTGTGTTTCACAGGCGAGCGCGTCGAGTATAAACGCCTCGTCCGTTTGGGGAGGTTGTCCCATCCATCCATCCGTCCATTGTTCCATCCGTCCGTCCGCCCATCCGTCCGTCTGTTGTTCCATCCATCTGTCCATCTGTCCGTTGTTCCATCCATCCGTCCGTCCGTTGTTCCATCCATCTGTCCATCTGTCCGTTGTTCCATCCATCCGTCCGTCCGTTGTTCCATCCATCTGTCCATCTGTCTGTTGTTCCATCCGTCCGTCTGTTGTTCCATCCATCCATTCGTCCATTTTTCCATCCATCCATCCGTCCGTTTTTCCATCCATCCATCCGTCCGTTTTTCCATCCATCCATCTGTCCGTTGTTCCATCCGTCCATCCGTTGTTCCATCCATCCGTCTGTTGTTCGTTCCATCCATCCATTGTTCCATCCATCCGTCCGTCCGTTGTTCCATCCGTCCGTTGTTCCATCCATCCATTGTTCCATCCATCCGTCCGTCCGTTGTTCCATCCGTCCGTTGTTCCATCCATCCGTCTGTTGTTCATTCCATCCATCCGTTGTTCCATCACTCCGTCCGTCCGTCCGTTGTTCCATCCGTCCGTCCGTCCGTCGTTCCATCCGTCCGTTGTTCCATCCATCCGTCCGTCCGTTGTTCGTTCCATCCATTCGTTGTTCCATCCATCCGTCCGTTGTTCCGTTTATCCGTCCGTTGTTCCATCCATCCGTTGTTCCATCTATCCGTCCGTTGTTCCATCCGTCCGTTGTTCCATCCGTCCGTCCGTTGTTCCATCCGTCCGTTGTTCCATCCATCCGTCCGTCTGTTGTTCCATCCATCCGTCCGTCCGTTGTTCGTTCCATCCATTCGTTGTTCCATCCATCCGTCCGTTGTTCCGTTTATCCGTCCGTTGTTCCATCCATCCGTTGTTCCATCTATCCGTCCGTTGTTCCATCCGTCCGTTGTTCCATCCGTCCGTCCGTTGTTCCATCCGTCCGTTGTTCCATCCATCCGTCCGTCTGTTGTTCCATCCATCCGCCCGTTGTTTGTTCCGTCCGTCCGTTGTTCCGTTTATCCGTCCGTTGTTCCATCCATCCGTCCGTTGTTCCATCCATCCGTTGTTCCATCCATCCATCCGTTGTTCCATCCGTCCGTTGTTCCGTCCATCCGTCCGTTGTTCCATCCATCCGTTGTTCCATCTATCCGTCCGTTGTTCCATCCGTCCGTTGTTCCATCCGTCCGTCCGTTGTTCCATCCGTCCGTCTGTTGTTCCATCCATCCGTCCGTTGTTCCATCCATCCGTCCGTCTGTTGTTCCATCCATCCGCCCGTTGTTTGTTCCGTCCGTCCGTTGTTCCGTTTATCCGTCCGTTGTTCCATCCATCCGTCCGTTGTTCCATCCATCCGTTGTTCCATCCATCCATCCGTTGTTCCATCCGTCCGTTGTTCCGTCCATCCGTTCGTTGTTCCATCCATCCGTTGTTCCATCTATCCGTCCGTTGTTCCATCCATCCGCCCGTTGTTTGTTCCGTCCGTCCGTTGTTCCATTTATCCGTCCGTTGTTCCATCCATCCGTCTGTTGTTCCATCCATCCGTTGTTCCATCTATCCGTCCGTTGTTCCATCCGTCCGTTGTTCCATCCGTCCGTCCGTTGTTCCATCCGTCCGTCCGTTGTTCCATCCGTCCATTGTTCCATCCATCCGCCCGTTGTTTGTTCCGTCCGTCCGTTGTTCCGTTTATCCGTCCGTTGTTCCATCCGTCCGTCCGTTGTTCCATCCGTCCGTTGTTCCATCCATCCGTTGTTCCATCCGTCCGTTGTTCCATCCGTCCGTCCGTTGTTCCATCCGTCCGTTGTTCCATCCATCCGTCCGTCTGTTTTTCCATCCATCCGCCCGTTGTTTGTTCCGTCCGTCCGTTGTTCCATTTATCCGTCCGTTGTTCCATCCATCCGTCTGTTGTTCCATCCATCCGTTGTTCCATCTATCCGTCCGTTGTTCCATCCGTCCGTTGTTCCATCCGTCCGTCCGTTGTTCCATCCGTCCGTTGTTCCATCCGTCCGTCCGTTGTTCCATCCGTCCGTCCGTTGTTCCATCCGTCCATTGTTCCATCCATCCGTCCGTTGATCCATCCGTCCGTTGTTCCATCCATCCGTCCATCTGTTGTTCCATCCATCCGCCCGTTGTTTGTTCCGTCCGTCCGTTGTTCCGTTTATCCGTTCGTTGTTCCGTCCATCCGTCCGTTGTTCCATCCGTCCGTCCGTTGTTCCGTCCGTCCGTCCGTTGTTCCATCTGTCCGTTGTTCCATCCATCCGTCCGTCTGTTGTTCCATCCATCCGCCCGTTGTTCGTTCCGTCCGTCCGTTGTTCCGTTTATCCGCCCGTTGTTCGTTCCGTCCGTCCGTTGTTCCGTCCATCCGTCCGTTGTTCCATCCATCCGTTGTTCCATCCGTTCGTCCGTCAGTTGTTCCATCCGTCCATCCGTCTGTCTATCCATCCATCCGTCGACCGTCCGTCCACATTTTTAAATATGTTTTCATATCTTCATATAAATAGAAATATAATGTATAATTTGAAATAATTATAGTACAGTATTTTTTATGACTATTTTCTATGACAATTTTTAATAATTTAATAATTTAATAATTACAGGAACTTTTACCTCTTTTAATCCCAAACAGCAAATCTTTTTCATGTCTTGATCTGTAAAAATACCTTGGCAGGTGCTTTAGAGTTATCAGTAAACCGTGATTATATAACTCATAATCTGCCACATACTGTGATGAACAGTTTATCCGTTTTGATTGATTAATTGTGCCTGTGTATTTGTAGAAATCCTGCTCACAGTGAAGCTCACTGACCAGAAACAGGCCTTTTATTTATGTCATACATGATGTGAAATCCTCCATGTTCAACTGGAATGATGAGGATCTGACCTTCTATCAAACCCTTCCAGTTCGGGGACTTCATTTCTGTTGAAGAATGTGACAGTATTTTCTTCCGCTTTTGCATCATTGCTGAAACTGTACACCCGTGGTGATGAAGGCTTCATAGGAATTACCCCCCCCATAATACCCGCAGGCCTGAGGAACATGGCACTGATGACAGGAAGACTTGCCTGAGCACAGAGATGCAGGATGTGTTGACGAGGATAAATGGACTTTATGAACTATAAATCTGAGCCAAATCTGCAGCAGAGATGCTACTAAATCACTTCCTTCTGTATCTGGTTAAACAGTACGATGATGTTTTTTGTCAGGTGGGGAGAAACAAGACATAAATCATATTTATTGTGCATGGTGAATTCTGTATAACTGAATTCAGTCACTGAGTCACATTTCAGAAGCAAAAGAAAGAAATAAGAAAATATATACTGCATAACACAAATTTCATTGTGACATTTATTTTTTATGACCATTAAAGGGTACCTATTATCGAATTTTGAAAATTACCTTTCATGTAGTGTGTAACATAGATCTAAGTGAACAAAAACATCCTGCAAAGTTTTAAATATGAAAGTTCACCGTATACAAAGTTATTGTCTCTCAAAAGTAAGAGTCGACTCTGAGTCGCTGATATGAATCGATAGACGAACGATGCATTTTCTCTAACTTTCGTTCGTCACTTGTACAAGTTATTTGAATAAGACACGCCCACTCATTGCACGCGCCAGAAAACAGTGAAAACAACATGTCGACGAGACGCTGTTCTGAAGTGCGAATCAAAAGCGAACTTTTTTTTCACTGCCCAGGGACGAGCATGTGAAGACTCAGTGGCTAGAGTTTATATTTACAACTATACCACACAAATATAGCCCAACCTTGAGCTGTGTTCGCGTTATTTTAATGAGGATTCCTTTACAAACATAAATGCTTTCAAGTGTGGATTCACGAGTCGGTTAATACTGAAGGAAGGTTCAGTACCAAGTTTATTTGGATCAGCTTCCTCCTCCGAATCACAACCTGTAAGTACTGTTAATAATTGTTGCTTTTATGGGTTTTGTAGCATGCTCAATAAGTGTGTGTGTGTGTGTGTGTGTGTGTGTGTGTGTGTGTGTGTGTGTGTGTGTGTGTGTGTGTGTGTGTGTGTGTGTGTGTGTGTGTGTGTGTGTGTGTGTGTGTGTGTGTGTGTGTGTGTGTGTGTGTGTGTGTGTGTGTGTGTGTGTGTCAGTTACGCTCAGTGCTTAGGTCTCTAAGCTGTGTGTGTTGTTTTTTGAAATATGTAAAATGTTTGTCGTTGTTATTGGAGTTGTCATAAAGAATAGAGCGTATTGTAGTACTGCAGTGCTTTATCAATATGTTTAAGCTTTGGGTTAACGCGAAAAATAACTGACTGGGTCGTCTGACCAATCACCGCAGATTAGCGTCACGCAAAGGCGGGGTTTGAAAAATGAGTCGTCAAACGAATCATTTGGGAATCGCTGAGCAAATCAGGTAAAAATAAATGCATATAAAGTGTTTTTTGTCATTGCATGCATATAAAACTGTTGTTGGGGACTCCCAGAACAATATTAGGAACATTTTAAATGCCATAATAGGTACCCTTTAAGCCCCCAGTTTTCGTAACTGTAACATGATAAATAGTTTTTATGTGTCAATACTTCACATTTTAAATAATTGTTTGTCTGCAATTATATTATGCACTTCAGTGTCATTTAAATAACGCAGTGTTATTTTTGTATAATTGAGATAGTATTAGTTTTTATAATTAGATGTTTATATTTTCTATTTTAATTTCAGTTAAAGGTTTTGTAATTTTGTTGTGTGTTGTCATTTTTATACGTTTTTTTTTTAAAAACTATGTCTATAGTATTTTTAATTGTTTTAGTTTGTTTTTTTAATACATGAAGTTGGTAAATGTTATATATATTTTTTTGTATATATTTTCAAGTAATGAAATGGTTTGAGTTTCAGTTATAAAGTTAACCCTGAAACAATGTAACTCAATTAACTCAATTGCAAATCAATTAGAATGTAATTTTATTTTATTTTGTCTGATTTTAGGTCAAATGTTTTTATGACATTCAACCATATATCCATATCTTCTAACGTCGATCTCAAAAGTACGCAGTGTCATATCCACTTTATTTCTGACCTCTGTTAGGTTTTCTCGGGTCTGAGTTGATTGGGTTAAATCTTGGTCTCTGAGCTGAAGTGAAATCAAACAGTCAAACTGGTTTCCTCACCAATTACAGCCACTTCCAGGAATTTTCTACTGTGACTTTTCCACTGAAGGAACCCAACAACTCTGAACAATCTAACAACCTAACAAAAACATCAACACACTGTGGCATGTGCAGTCAAATGAGGCCTTGCATTGTCTACGCAGTCAATAGAGTCAGTCAAGTTTTTATTATGTTATGTTTTGTTCAAGCTGAGACTATATCAGACGTTTCTGCCAAGGGCAGCTGCCCTAAAATTCAACAAAAGCTTAGTTATTTTCTTGTTTCATTCACTGCAGTAAGAATGCTTCTTTTATAAAATGATTGATGCCTACTCTTGTGAAAAACAAGTTCTTTATGAGCATATACTTATTACGGAAATTATATACTTTAAAAAGGAAGTGTGAATGGAATGTTTTCAGACACATAAAAACTAGGGATGCACAGATATGAAAATTTTGCCTGATACAGATAACCAATAATTATTTGTATTTGAAAAAGCCGATAATAAATTTTCTTATCGGGCCAACAACGATAACATAAAAAAATTATCATATATCGGCCAATATGGTGTCTGATACATCGTGCATTTACGGCGTTTAAATGAAATTCTGTTATATTTTAAATGTATATTTTGTGTATTTAGTTGAACTTTTGAATGCTTTTTTGGCCCACTTAAGTACATCTTTATTTGTAATTTCATAATTATGTCTATTATCTTTGAGATATGGATAAAGTGTGCTGCCGAACATATAGTGACAAGCATTTATGCCAAACTTAAATATACGTTAATGTAAATTCTATTCAAACTCTTGACATAAATGTTTGAAATTATAAAGTACATTTAAAAAGCATAAACTTTAAATGTAATATTGAACAACACACTACAGCTATATTTTACATGTGCTTAAGTATATTAGTCGACACATTAAAAAAAAGACAATATTGAAACATTTAAAACTTATAAAGTGCAGCTTCTAAAAGTGTGTTAAGAAACGGTCTTGAAAGAGTACTCTCTTTAATTACGCTTAAGTGACCTTTTGTTTCTTTAATATTATATTATCTGCAAAATAAATACAGTTTTTAAAAATATACTTTTTAAGATTTGAAGTACAAGTGCACTACATTTAAGTGCACTTTTCACATGGGAAAAAAGTAAAAAAAAAATGTAAGCTAAACGTATCACTAAATGAATGTCTGGAATGATAAAACAATAAATGTAGTGTTAAAAATCAATCTGACATTAAGTGTTTAAATACTTTAAGCAGGCACTGTGTCTTTAGACAGCTCCATGTACTGTAGGTTGGGTTAATGGTTAATTAACGCCTGTCATTCTAGTTTGCTTGTGGCTTAAGTGGATACTGATGGCCTTGAGTTATTCAATAAACATTACTTATAGTTACAGCACTTAGAACATTCCAAAGGTAATAGTTTAATCAGTTTGCATGTAATTACAGTAGACAACAAACCCCGAACATTCCTGCTGTCTGGGAGGCCGGCCATTCCCGATCCCTGGAAATCCCCTGAGGTTTATGGTCAATAGTGGCTCTAGATTCAGTGGCACATTAAACACTGGGAGTGGTTGGAAAAAATCAGGTGAAATAAATCTCATGAGTTCACTGTATTGTTGCTTGCAGTGATCTACTCAAGACATATTTACATGCACAACTTTTGTTTCAATCTGACTGAATTTGTTCTGATGGGTGAATCTGGATGTAATCTTTACATGAACGCTAAACAAGTGATCGGGTTTAGTCACAAGCTTCAAATCGGAATAGATTTTTTGACATGCGCACACTGCACGAATAGGCTATACAGAGTTTCCTACTGTTTGCACATAATAACCATTCTCCTACATTGGTTAATTTTTTCTTTTTTTAAACAGCAGACATGATATTTATCAATTTCTGGTCATAATTTGGAGACAATAGGCCTATGTCACACTTCCTGCTTCCGGAACGCTAGGGATTCAGAACTTCCGGTCAACAGTATTTCTCGAAAAGGATTTAGATTATCAGCCATAATGTCTTAACCATCCGAGGTAGACTGACCACGCAGCGTTGCCACAACGGACTGAACGGCTTCGCTCGCATCTTTCTCCGCTGCCATTACTGAACTACAACTCAAAATAACTCACAACATCAATGTCATCGTTCTCAGACACTCCCTCTGTTCGCTGATTGGCCTGGTAACAAATTGACCGGAGAAAACCATACAGCAGAATCCCAGACGTAGTACTGAAGGAAAATGAAAATTGAGCAGAAGTACGTAGGAGGGCGGAGCCAGGCTAACATGCACAGTCCTTTACGTTTCGATTTTCAATCCGATCAAGTGTTTATGTCACGGGGTGACAAATTTCATTCATTTCTCTGGACGGAACTAATGTTCTCTGGGTTTTGCCTCCCGCCGGACCCATAACAAAGGGACACCGGGCTAGTTCCGGGATAGCGCGAGCATTCTCCGACACTGGGGTGATTAGCCAAAGATCGCTAACAGCTGGAGATGGGAGAAGCAAGCCTTGCGATTGGGGCACGGGAAGATAAAAAGAGAAAGCATGGATCAAACAGGGCGTTGGTTTCCTTGGGATCGGTGTTTGTTGGAGGAAGAGTGAGTTGTGGTGAAGATGTGGGGCTGCTAAACGGGCATGGCGTGGTGAATGGAGAGACACACAGGCGGATTCAATGGGAAGGAGGTAGCCACGGGACGGAGGAACGTTTGTGAGAGATAGTGAGTAACCTAATTGAATTTTCATCTCCCTCTCTTGCGACAGTGGGACTGTTGATGTAGAAGCCGGGCCAGGAGATGGGTAACGGCCTTATACCTGTGTAATTTTCCACTGAGTGCCGTTTGTGAGATGAAGTGATGTGATGCACTGTCTGCTGTTTGAAGTGAGAACCTAAACCCGCTGGATGTCCATGTCTTGCCCTAGTTTTCTATCTCCTCCCGACTGTACAAAGAGAGGCTAACATTGTTGTGTCCCACAGATTTTCGAGTGTGTTTATTCTGACAGCCACTGGGAAGAGAAATACGTATTTGCATGCTTGCCTGTCTGCTTTGCAGTGAAACTTCCTCTGCTGTAAACTCTGTGTCTGTGACTCCACCAGAGAAGAGGCGTACGTACCCGCATACTCACCAGTCTGCTTGTGGTGAAGTTTTCAACCTCAAACCTCCAGCCGTAAGCCCCTTTGTTTGCCACTTTGAAGAGAAGTACGTATGTGCATGCTTGCCTGTCTGCTTTGCAGTAAAACCTCCTCTGCTGTAAACTCTGTGTCTGTGACTCCACTAGAGAAGAGACGTACGTACCCGCATACTCACCAGTCTGCTTGTGGTGAAGTTTTCAACCTCAAACCTCCAGCCGTAAGCCCCTTTGTTTGCCACTTTGAAGAGAAGTATGTATGTGCATGCTTGCCTGTCTGCTTTGCAGTAAAACCTCCTCTGCTGTAAACTCTGTGTCTGTGACTCCACTAGAGAAGAGACGTACGTACCCGCATACTCACCAGTCTGCTTGTGGTGAAGTTTCCAGCCTCAAACCTCCAGCCGTAAGCCCCTTTGTTTGCCACTTTGAAGAGAAAGAAGAGGCGTACGTACCCGCATACTCACCTGTCTGCTTTGCAGTGAAACTTCCTCTGCTGTAAACTCTGTGTCTGTGACTCCACCAGAGAAGAGGCGTACGTACCCGCATACTCACCAGTCTGCTTGTGGTGAAGTTTTCAACCTCAAACCTCCAGCCGTAGGCCCCTTTGTTTGCCACTTTGAAGAGAAGTACGTATGTGTATGCTTGCCTGTCTGCTTTGCAGTAAAACCTCCTCTGCTGTAAACTCTGTGTCCGTGACTCCACTAGAGAAGAGACGTACGTACCCGCATACTCACCAGTCTGCTTGTGGTGAAGTTTCCAGCCTCAAACCTCCAGTCGTAAGCCCCTTTGTTTGCCACTTAAAGAGAAGTACGTGTTTGCATACTTGCCTGACTGCTTTACAGTAAAACCTCCTCTGCTGTAAGCCCTGTGTCTGTGACTCCACCAGAGAAGAGACGTACGTACCCGCATACTCACCAGTCTGCTTGTGGCGAAGCTTCTAGCCTCAAACCTCCAGCCGTAAGCCCCTTTGTTTGCCACTTAAAGAGAAGTACGTGTTCGCATACTTGCCTGACTGCTTCACAGTAAAACCTCCGCTGCTGTAAACCCTGTGGCTGTGACTCCACCAGAGAAGAGACGTACGTACCCGCATACTCACCAGTCTGCTTGTGGCGAAGCTTCCAGCCTCAAACCTCCAGCTGTAAGCCCCTTTATCTGCCACTTGAAGAGCCGTACTTCCTGGCATACTCACCAGTCTGCTCTGCGGTGAAGCCTCTAACTGTAAGCCTCCTTTATGTGACGTTGGAAGAGAAGTACGAACGGATATACTCACCTGTCTGCATTGCAGTAAAACCTTCCTCTGCTGTGGTCCTGGTGCCGTGTCCCCCTACCAGTGAAGAGAAGGACGTGCCCGTAGTGCCTGGGCATATCAAACCCTCCAGTCCGAGGTTCGACCAGGTTCCCGACTACCAGCTTGCACTCCTAGACGATTCTTTTAACTTTAAATAAAAACTTGATTTTAATTGACCCCCAGTTGTCTGTCCTCCTTGCTCTGTCCTCCGTCCGACTCCCCAAGGGTGGTCCGGGTCTCAGGGGCGGGTGTAGGTCAGGTTGGCCCGCCCCGACCTGTGACATAAACTTGGCGTAGTCGGCAGGATTCCACCTCGGGTTGAGTAGACGGGGGTGGAGTAATGGCAGACGAAAAGGTACCAGTGGGTCATCCCAATGTCATGCCCACCTTCATGGGAGCCCCGTAAGCTCAAAAGTATGGGGGACCAGGGTCTGAACTTAGTCTATCGGCATGGAAGACTCAAGTGGAGTACTTGGCGGGCCTTCAAGGGTTAAACGCTGCACAACGGACCCAGTTTATTCTAAATTCGCTGGACGGCGAAGCAAGGAGAGAGGTACAAGCGGCGCCAGAAGCAACTCGAGCCACAGCCCAGGCTATCCTTGACTTCCTAACGGGTCTGTACGGCGACTCCACTCCTGCGGCTGTTCTTCGGACGCAATTCTTCAATTGTAGACAGGGAACTCGACAGACTATACGTGCTTTTGCCCTGCAATTGCGAGAACACTTGTCCCGGCTGGAGAGGAGGCAGGACCATGGGCTTGGAGAAGGGGAGGCTCTCTTAAAGGACCAGTTTCTTCTGGGGTTGCGGGATGGACCAATACGTCAGAGCCTTCGGATACAACTTCGCCGCAATTCAGCTCTGACGTTTGATGAGCTACGTCAGGAAGCTCTGGCCCTTGAACAGGATTATGCTGACTCCTCGGACCCCTCCCACTGTATGGCCACCAGTGCTGCCAGTTGTCCTCCACCTCCTGCCCCACCCGACTGGAAACAGGCCCTAAGAGAAGAATTGAGGAGAGACGTCCGTGAACAGATGGCAGAACTGTCTAAAACCTTCTTAGAGGAATAACGCCGAGAACATTTCCGACCCTTGCCACCTACACGAGAACGAGCCTCCTCCGAAGGTAGTCGACTCCCAGAGCAACGTCCGCCCCGGTCCTCCGCCCCCCGGTTTCAGTGGGACGAACAAGGTCGTCCCATTTGCAATGGCTGTGGCGAACCAGGTCATTACGTCCGGCAATGCAGGGCACGCCGGGGATCGCAGGGGGTTTTTTAGAGTCTCCGGCCACTGTGGGTCAAGTGGCCGGGACCCCCCTAATTGACCCCTCTCCATTGGCAGCCAGGAATTGTCTAGTCGGGCGTTGCCCTCTTGTGGTGGCTCAAGTCAATGGGACCGAAATCCAATGCCTCCTGGATACCGGGTCCCAGGTCACCTTGTTCTCCGAAAGCCTGTCTCGGGAGTTATTCGGGGTCCAGGGACATTCGGCCACAGATGTCCCCTGGTTAACCCTGCGTGGGGCAAATGGCCTGGAGATTCCGTATGTGGGCTATCTGGTCACGGACCTGGAGGTTCAGGGGACCCTTGTGCCTCAGAAGGGGGTTGTGATTGTGCAGGATACATGTCTGGGAGCTCACCGTGCCCTACTGGGAATGAACGTCATCATGGAATGCTGGGAGGAGTTGTTTAAAGCGAGACCCATGCCGTCGGCCTCGAGAGGGGAAAAAACAGGAATGGGATCGGATCAGGGCCGATTGTCGCCGAGTCCGCATGGCCGATGCCCAGCGGGATCGAGAGAGCGTGGGAAGAGTGGGGTGTCGCTACGCACTGTCGGTCCCGGCTCAGAGCGAGGCCATTATCTGGGCCCGTATCCCTGGTCAGCTTCATGGGTCCTCGGAGTGGGTCCTGGTGGAGCCTCATTCGGACTGCCAGACCGTGGAGGTGGCCCGGGGATTGGCGTCTGTTCACCGGGGTCGGGTTGCCGTAAGACTAAGAAACACCAATCCCTATGCTGTGGCCCTTCATCGCCACCAACGTCTAGCGCGAGTCACCCCGGTGAGCCCCGAGCAGGTCCATGAGGAAGGAGAGTTTCAGTTCTGTCAGGTGGGCCCGACGGTGGTGGAGGTGGCCTTGACGCAGGCTGAGACTCCTGCAGGCGGACGGGAAGAAACACTTCCGGCCCACCTGGCGGGAGAGTCCTTACGAGGCGACGGGCTGGAAGAAGGGCAGGCAAAGCAACTCCGGGACTTCCTGGTGAGATGGAAGCATCTTTTCTCTGCACATGATGAGGACTATGGGCGGACAGACATTGTAAAGCACCGGATTCCCACTGGGGATGCGCCTCCGAGCCGGGAACGCTACCGCCCCGTACCTCCGACTCTGTATGCTGAGGTTCGTACCCTCCTTCGAGGGATGCTGGAAAAGGGAGTTATTCGGGAGAGCAGCAGCCCATGGGCAGCACCGATAGTCCTCGTTCGCAAGAAGACTGGGGCGTGGCGATTCTGCGTCGATTATCGGAGGCTGAACCAAGTTACCAAACGAGACGCCTTCCCTCTGCCGCGGGTCGAGGACTCCTTGACTAGTCTTACTCGGGCCGCCTGGTATTCCACCCTAGATCTGGCTAGTGGTTACTGGCAAGTCCAAGTGGAGGAAGGAGACCGGGAGAAGACCGCCTTTACCACCCCTTTTGGCCTCTTTGAGTGGGAACGTATGCCGTTTGGGTTGTGTAACGCTCCCGCGACCTTCCAACGTCTCATGCAGCGCTGCTTGGGAGCCCAGCTTATGGACACCACGCTTGTCTATTTAGACGACGTTATCGTATACTCTCCCGACTTCGAGTCTCACCTTCAACACCTTGAGCAAGTCTTCCGATCCCTAGAACGTTATGGACTAAAGCTACAGCCAGATAAGTGCCAGTTGCTCAAGAAGGAGGTAAAATTCCTGGGCCATCGAGTCAGTGCGGCGGGATTGCAGTGGATCCCGAAAAGGTGTCTGCCGTCCAGGAGTGGGCCACGCCAAGAACGGTGAGGCAAGTGAGATCATTCCTGGGATTCGTGGGATACTACCGGCGGTTCATTAAGGACTTCGCCAAGATCGCTAAACCCTTGAACCAGCTGCTTGGAGGCTCGGGACGGACCCGAGGCAGGGGGTCCCCTGCCATCTCGTGGAATCCCGCCTGTGAGCTGGCCTTCCAGCAATTAAAACAAGAGCTGCTCCAAGCCCCGATCTTGGCTTACGCCGACTTTTCTCAGCCCTTTACGCTCTATACGGATGCTAGCAATCTGGGATTGGGGGCCGTACTAGCCCAGAGTCAACAGGGAGAAGAGAGGGTTATCGCCTATGCGAGCAGGAGTCTGCACCCAGCTGAACGTAACGATGCTAACTATAGCTCCTTCAAGCTGGAGCTCCTCGCCATGAAGTGGGCCGTTAGCGAGAAGTTCAAGGATTATCTGTGGGGAGCGAAGGTAGTTGTAGTTACGGATAACAACCCGCTGGTCCATCTCCAAACTGCAAAATTGGGGGCGGTCGAGCAGCGATGGGTGGCGCAGCTGGCCAACTACGATTACCATCTGCAGTATCGGCCAGGGAAGGAGCACACCAATGCCGACGTCCTGTCTCGGCTCCCTGAGGGTAGACCCCTCTGTTTGCCACCCAATGTAGTATCGGAGGAGGAACTTATGGTGGGGATCATAGAGGCCCCTGGGCTTCGAGGGGAAGTAGTTCCCTCGAGTTGGGGTTGGGACCCCCTACGGTGGAGGGACCGGCAGGCGGGGGACCCAGCTCTGGCCCAGATGCAAGATTGGCTGCAGCGAGGGACTTGGCCAGAGAGGGTAGAACGACGTAAACAACCTTGGGGGATGCAGCAACTCCTGCGACAGGGGAAGAGACTCTTCCTCAAAGAGGGAGTCGTCTGTCGAACGTTACTCGACCCAGCCCTGGGAGAAGAGGTCTGTCAAATAGTTGTGCCTAGAGATCAATCCCAAGCTCTCCTCCGAGCATATCACAACCACATGGGACATCAAGGGCAGGAGGAGAACGATCTCATTGGTACGGAGACACTTCTACTGGCCAGGGATGGAGAAGGCAGTTAAAGTGTTCGTCTCGCAGTGCCCACGTTGCATTCTCTTTAAGTCCCGGAGAGAGGTTCGAGCCCCACTGGCCCCCATTCAAGCTAAAGCCCCATTACATATGGTGGCGATGGACTACCTGACGTTGGGTCGACCTACTGACCTCATTCAGAATATCCTCGTGGTAACGGATCTTTTCACAAAGTTTGCGTGGGCTATCCCCACTAGAGACCAGACCGCAGTCACCACTGCCAACGCCCTCTGGAAGTATGTGTTCCAGCCCTTTGGATGTCCAGAGGTCCTTCACTCAGATCAGGGTCCAAACTTTGAGTCCCGGGTCATCAGGGAGCTGTGCCAACTGTACGGGTGTAAGAAGACCCACACCACGCCGTATCACCCCCAAGGGAACGGAGGGTGCGAACGATTCAATCAGACCCTGTTGGGCCTATTAGGGACGTTGGAGGTAGAGCAACAGGGGAATTGGGTGGTAAATCTCCCGGCCGTAGTTCAAGCTTATAATAACAGCGTGCATAGCACTACTGGATATGCACCAACATATCTGATGTTCGGACGGCACGTACGGTTACCCACGGACTTGCTGTTGGGATCCAGCCCGGCCGAGGAGGGAACCAGCCTAACGGAATGGGTGAGCAACCATCACCAGCGCCTCCACTTCGCTTATGAACAGGTCTCTGCTCGAATCGAACGAGCTGCTCAGAAGAACAAAAGATTATATGATCGAACGGCTCGTGAAGCTCCCCTGCTGCCGGGGAGACAGGGTTCTGGTCAAAGACAGTCGGCGCCAGGGGAAAGGGAAGTTGAGTGACCGTTGGGAGTCTCGGCCTTATGTAGTCCAACGACAACCCCGCCCTGACCAGCCCGTGTATGTCCTTCGCCCCGAAGGGGACTCCGGCCCAGAACGGGTATTGCATCGGAATTTGATCCGCCCTTGCCCCAACTACCCAAGGCTTGTAGACACTATCTCCCCACTGAAGAGAGAGTCCATCAGACCCCAATGATAGGATGGGCTGTGGTCCCAAGGGGACCAGCCATTGCACCTGAGCCAGCGAATGTTCCCTCACCCCCAAGACGTCCCCAGCGGATAACCGAGGTCAGCCTCCGGTACGGTACGGCGACTGGGTAGAGGCACCGCGTTCTAGGGACTAGAACGGTTGGTGGGGGGGTATGTCACGGGGTGACAAATTTCATTCATTTCTCTGGACGGAACTAATGTTCTCTGGGTTTTGCCTCCCGCCGGACCCATAACAAAGGGACACCGGGCTAGTTCCGGGATAGCGCGAGCATTCTCCGACACTGGGGTGATTAGCCAAAGATCGCTAACAGCTGGAGATGGGAGAAGCAAGCCTTGCGATTGGGGCACGGGAAGATAAAAAGAGAAAGCATGGATCAAACAGGGCGTTGGTTTCCTTGGGATCGGTGTTTGTTGGAGGAAGAGTGAGTTGTGGTGAAGATGTGGGGCTGCTAAACGGGCATGGCGTGGTGAATGGAGAGACACACAGGCGGATTCAATGGGAAGGAGGTAGCCACGGGACGGAGGAACGTTTGTGAGAGATAGTGAGTAACCTAATTGAATTTTCATCTCCCTCTCTTGCGACAGTGGGACTGTTGATGTAGAAGCCGGGCCAGGAGATGGGTAACGGCCTTATACCTGTGTAATTTTCCACTGAGTGCCGTTTGTTGAGATGAAGTGATGTGATGCACTGATGTCTGCTGTTTGAAGTGAGAACCTAAACCCGCTGGATGTCCATGTCTTGCCCTAGTTTTCTATCTCCTCACGACTGTACAAAGAGAGGCTAACATTGTTGTGTCCCACAGATTTTCGAGTGTGTTTATTCTGACAGCCACTGGGAAGAGAAATACGTATTTGCATGCTTGCCTGTCTGCTTTGCAGTGAAACTTCCTCTGCTGTAAACTCTGTGTCTGTGACTCCACCAGAGAAGAGGCGTACGTACCCGCATACTCACCAGTCTGCTTGTGGTGAAGTTTTCAACCTCAAACCTCCAGCCGTAAGCCCCTTTGTTTGCCACTTTGAAGAGAAGTACGTATGTGCATGCTTGCCTGTCTGCTTTGCAGTAAAACCTCCTCTGCTGTAAACTCTGTGTCTGTGACTCCACTAGAGAAGAGACGTACGTACCCGCATACTCACCAGTCTGCTTGTGGTGAAGTTTTCAACCTCAAACCTCCAGCCGTAAGCCCCTTTGTTTGCCACTTTGAAGAGAAGTATGTATGTGCATGCTTGCCTGTCTGCTTTGCAGTAAAACCTCCTCTGCTGTAAACTCTGTGTCTGTGACTCCACTAGAGAAGAGACGTACGTACCCGCATACTCACCAGTCTGCTTGTGGTGAAGTTTCCAGCCTCAAACCTCCAGCCGTAAGCCCCTTTGTTTGCCACTTTGAAGAGAAAGAAGAGGCGTACGTACCCGCATACTCACCTGTCTGCTTTGCAGTGAAACTTCCTCTGCTGTAAACTCTGTGTCTGTGACTCCACCAGAGAAGAGGCGTACGTACCCGCATACTCACCAGTCTGCTTGTGGTGAAGTTTTCAACCTCAAACCTCCAGCCGTAAGCCCCTTTGTTTGCCACTTTGAAGAGAAGTACGTATGTGTATGCTTGCCTGTCTGCTTTGCAGTAAAACCTCCTCTGCTGTAAACTCCGTGTCTGTGACTCCACCAGAGAAGAGGCGTACGTACCCGCATACTCACCAGTCTGCTTGTGGTGAAGTTTTCAACCTCAAACCTCCAGCCGTAGGCCCCTTTGTTTGCCACTTTGAAGAGAAGTACGTATGTGTATGCTTGCCTGTCTGCTTTGCAGTAAAACCTCCTCTGCTGTAAACTCTGTGTCCGTGACTCCACTAGAGAAGAGACGTACGTACCCGCATACTCACCAGTCTGCTTGTGGTGAAGTTTCCAGCCTCAAACCTCCAGTCGTAAGCCCCTTTGTTTGCCACTTAAAGAGAAGTACGTGTTCGCATACTTGCCTGACTGCTTTACAGTAAAACCTCCTCTGCTGTAAGCCCTGTGTCTGTGACTCCACCAGAGAAGAGACGTACGTACCCGCATACTCACCAGTCTGCTTGTGGCGAAGCTTCTAGCCTCAAACCTCCAGCCGTAAGCCCCTTTGTTTGCCACTTAAAGAGAAGTACGTGTTCGCATACTTGCCTGACTGCTTCACAGTAAAACCTCCGCTGCTGTAAACCCTGTGGCTGTGACTCCACCAGAGAAGAGACGTACGTACCCGCATACTCACCAGTCTGCTTGTGGCGAAGCTTCCAGCCTCAAACCTCCAGCTGTAAGCCCCTTTATCTGCCACT
This sequence comes from Chrosomus eos, assembly GCA_036326025.1. Lineage (NCBI taxonomy): Eukaryota > Metazoa > Chordata > Actinopteri > Cypriniformes > Leuciscidae > Chrosomus > Chrosomus eos. The sequence continues at coordinate 28,866,176 of CM070841.1, forward strand.
TGAAGAGCCGTACTTCCTGGCATACTCACCAGTCTGCTCTGCGGTGAAGCCTCTAACTGTAAGCCTCCTTTATGTGACGTTGGAAGAGAAGTACGAACGGATATACTCACCTGTCTGCATTGCAGTAAAACCTTCCTCTGCTGTGGTCCTGGTGCCGTGTCCCCCTACCAGTGAAGAGAAGGACGTGCCCGTAGTGCCTGGGCATATCAAACCCTCCAGTCCGAGGTTCGACCAGGTTCCCGACTACCAGCTTGCACTCCTAGACGATTCTTTTAACTTTAAATAAAAACTTGATTTTAATTGACCCCCAGTTGTCTGTCCTCCTTGCTCTGTCCTCCGTCCGACTCCCCAAGGGTGGTCCGGGTCTCAGGGGCGGGTGTAGGTCAGGTTGGCCCGCCCCGACCTGTGACATTTACATGTTCAACTTCTCTGGATCGGATTAGAAAAGGAATAAACCACCCCTTTCAATCCGATCAAAATTTAATTCGGATCGAGCTCAATCGGATCGATTAAGGTGTTTACATGAAGGCTTTTCAGTTCAAATTAAGCCGTCAATCCGATAATACTGACGGATTATTTGGTTGCATGTAAACATAGCCAAGTGTTTGTGATGAGCGATAGAAGTTTCTATGTTCTGCCATCTTTCTCTCTTTCTTTTCAGAGTGTTTTTAGAGCTCTCCGCCCATCCGTGTTCACAGATAATGCCAGTCTGTCTGCCCGCGACTCGTCTGCCCAACGGGAATGTCACAAATGACGTACCATAATTAACAATGTCCATCAGCCTGAGCCGGGCCGGCAAACAAGCCTGTGTGCATGTGGGAGAGGTATTGATGTGTGTTTCTGATGTTGTTCTGTGCAGATCAAGAGCTGTAGTGGACAGTGGAGCTGAGATGGATAGATGAGTATCATAATAACATGATAAATCTATCCCAGAGGTTTCTTTTTCAGAGCTCTGGATATTGATGGTAAAACAACAGCATCCATGCATGCCTATATGGGCAAACACAGTAGTCAACATTAGAAGAGAATCAAAACCTTTCCTCAAAGCTATACGTGAATTTTGAACAATACCCGTTCGTGTCTTAGGAAAACTTTATTTTATTTTTTTATTTACTTTTTCTCATATAAACATTACACTTCAATCAGATGTACCTCAGATACTATATAGAGTATCCTCATATCAAAAACATACGAACACAACATAAAAATATATGCCCATACAGTCGTGTTTGCTGTACATCTATTCATCAAAAAGTAAACTTTTTTAAATTTATTTTTTATAAACAAAACAACAACAAAAAGAGAAAAAAGAACTATGTACATGTAGGGAGTAGTTTTCCTGGGCATTCTGGATATTAACTAGAAGGTCTTTGAGATGTTGCATATTTGGTCCATTTTTTCCAGCACAAAGCAAATTGTTCCAGTTTATGATTTAAAAATGCTGTTATCTTCTCCAATTTGTAAATATCTATTGTAATTTCCATCCATGCGTTTAGGGTACGGCTCTGGTGTGCAACCATTTTTTGGTAAAGCTCTTCTTTACAGCCACCAGCAATATATTCATTAAATATGAATCTCTTTCTTAACATTCTTGAGGTATATATCCAAAATATAAGGTTTTACTATCAAATGGTATTACACATTTAAAAATATATTGTAAAGCATTATGTATTCCTCTCCAATAATCCTTAATAACAGCAATCCCAGAAAACATGGTAATGGTTTGCATTTTGCTTAGGAAAACTTTTTTTTACTTTAAATGTTAACAAGAATGTTTTTGACAGTGTACTTCTAAAAGAAAAGCTCGCTGTGAATCGCCTTATTTATTCACAGTAGATTGTGCTCTTAAATGTCAGGTGTGTAAAGCTTTTGTGCTCCTATAATGATGTGCAATATGTGTTTCATCTAGACTTCAAGCTGTCTGTGTTTACTTTGTGTGAAGAGTTTGCACTGCTGCAGTTTGTTGAATTAACACAAAACATTTATGAAAAGAGCCGATGTACAGCAATGACAACAGTTTGATGTTCTTTTGGTGTTTCAGAATAAGGGATTTGTCTTTATTGAGATGGGCAGAGTCAGCTGGCACCCGATAGTGTTTGCTTATGAGGCTTTGCACCTGGTGTGTGTGTGAGTAGCTGCTGTTTGACATGCATTTAAACATCCTCCATATTAAACGGTGTGTGTGTGGGTGAGAGATGGTTCCTCTGTGTTTTATGTAGAGGGGCCTTGTTATTATTTTTCTACAATTTTTGTGCACAAAATTGTGTAGTTTTGTTGACCAGGCAGTCTTTCCCCTTTAAAATAAACAGCCTGTTTTTACTATTTCACCTAATATTCTTTGTTAATTATCTCTATTCTCATTGGCTTACCTCTTAACAACAACAGTATACCGGTATTGCATAATTTTATTATTCTATTATTGTACAAAATACTCTTTACAATACAATGATTTTTAAATGTAAAAGGCATGTTCAAGAAATACTACAACAAGATATGAATAAAACTAATATACTGATGGATGGATGGATGGATGGATGGATGGATGGATGGATGGATGGATGGATGGATGGATGGATGGATGGATGGATGGATGGATGGATGGAACACACACACACACACACACACACACACACACAAACACAAACACACGCATACACGCATATATACACACACACACACACACACACACACACACACACACACGCGCATACATACATACACACATATATATATACATAAATACATACACATGCACACACACACACACACACACACACACAGACGTGCATACATGCATACATGCATACATGCACACATACACATACACATGCATACATGCATGCATGCATACATACATACACACACACACACACACACACACATTAGTTTTTCTCATTAGTTTTTGTGCATACATACATACACACACACACACACACACACACACACACACACACACACACACACATATACAGTACATACATAAATCTTCTTCTATTTTCTCATTAGTTTTTGGATGAAACCCGACCAGTTCTTGACAAGTCTGTGAGATTCACCAGTTTCTAAATGAGTTCTGGCAGTTTAATAGTGGATGAAAGAGTTGTGCATATTAGTTTTGCACAGTCAAGACTGAGAAGAGAAGAAAAATCCTGTTTCCTCGACACAAAAATCTGACATGTTCAGTGTAACTTTTGAGGGCATTAAAATAGTAATATTGCACAAAACCACATCCAGTGCGTCAGTCCTCACACGTCTCTGTCCTTGTGCGTTTTGCTTGGGCAGTCGGTGTGTCATTCACACACACTCAGTTGCTGTGCTGAGAGGACAGTGAATGTTATTTGTTATCTGTCACCTCATTCATTTCCGGTGGCATCTCTGACCTTAATGTGTGAGGCAAACAAACCAGGATCCCGTTCACATTTGCCCGGAGTGTGTCATTGACGAAGCTGAACGCGTCTGATATCAGTGTGTATTTGACTGATGACTCACTCATTCAAAGCCACACAGGCGTGTTTAATGATTAATGTGCAAAAATTGAGCCGCATCCACGATCTTTATTGAAATGTAGTGGATTCATTTTAATATGGTTTCAAGGCATTTTGCATTCACAGGGTCTGCTTTAGGTAAAATTAAGAATGATTTTTAGTATATTGAAATAATGCTGTTCAGAGTGAGTGAGATGAGATGAACAGATGAACAATATAATATTATATATATATATATATATATATATATATATATTTATATATATATATATAATATTGTGTGGTGTATTGTTTAAGCCCCTTGTAAAAAAATTATACATTTTATTAAAATTACTATTTTATTATATTATTTAATAATTATTTAATATAAAAAAATGGTATGGTCACACTACACTGACAACAATAATTTATTAATAATACAACCTATATAGCTAAAAAAAACTTTGATTTATTTAATAATTTACTTGATTACATTTATTATTCTTCATTTATTTTTTAAGCAAGCTTTTTGATATCAAATGATTTGTTTGTATACAGCATGAAATCAGTTCTAGAAGTTGTCGGTAGATAAAAATCTCAGTGTCTTTTATTATTTAACACTTATTTCTGATGGGATGTGTTTTTCCAGTCTCCATTTTTTACATGCATCGGTTTGAATGACACAAGAGAAAACTGTAATGTGAGATGGGACCGATGTAGGGCTTTATAAGAATTTGACAATAAATAGAAAAATAAATCATTATTTCTAAAATTGGCTTTTACTCCCTTCATCCCAGAGCTTATTTATTGAGCAGTTTGTGTCCCACGGGTGTGTTTGGAAACCCTATCCAGGAGTAAATACATCTCTGGAAGAAAATCAATGTTTTAATACTCTCTCCTCACAGATTCGATTACATGAACACCTCACTTCTGAAGCACATAAAAGATGCCTTTGGGTGACTTGAGCTTGAGTTCTAGACAACAAACCCAACATGATTGAATGTTTGCATTCATAAACTCTCTCAGCCTATTGTGACGCTCTCATTAAAGTCATCTTTTCTCAGGAGGGTCGTGTCATTCAATCCCAGCAGCATCAAACAGATCCCGTCCTATAAGGCAAAGCAACATGGAAAGCATGTTTTTATATAGTATGAAATTTCACCTCTTGTGCCCGTGTCTTTAAACCCACTCCAGCTGCACAAACATCTCTCCCCGTCTGACCCAGCACCATTAAAAGCCCATCTGTTCAATTAGGCTGGCAAACCTACAGTGAAGACTGTGATCCTGTGAATAGCAGGTATATTGAGAAGTTTCACAGCGAGACTTGAGTGCTCATGTATTAAACCAGAACATTGTGTGCGGAGCTGAACCGCCCTGTACAGAACAAAGTGTGAATCAACCCAGAGGGATGTTTCTTTGCTCATATAGTTTTCTTGTGCATCGTTTCACTGAAAAAAAAAAAAGTTTTAACTCAGATATTGCTTTATTACAGTTTTTTACAATCACTTTGTTACTATTTTCAAAACCTTGATGTCATTTTTTACAACTCTAGACACAAAACTCACAACCAATCATTTTTCAAAACTCTAACCCTTTTCTCAATTGCTTGGATACAATACTGTTGTAGAAATTTTAAAAGTCATTTATTCCTAAAAGATATCAGGTGTAAAAGTATATGTGTGTACGTGCTTGTGCGTGACGTTTCAGGAACATATGGGACAGGACCTCTTGATTTAGGGATTGTCAGATTTGGCTAGTTTATGTCAGTACCAGTTTGTGTCCTTATTACAGTAACATCAAAGTACTACTATTTCAAAAGGCAATTCACACATTACATTTCAAATGAGTGTCTATTCATTTCCTTACAATGATCTAACTATCCACTGATAACTGCTCAAAATAATAAGTAACTGTTGCATTACTCTTAATGCATAGTTATATGGAAACAGACAAACAATCTTCCGTGTTTACAGTAAATCATGAAAGTTTCAAGATGACGAGATTCATTGTCACCAATATAGCGTGGAGCATGAACCATTTAGACTACAATATCCATGGATGTAGCCTACAGTAATATTTTACAGTATATTTTTGCTTTGATTCCAATAAACCTATGTTGTGATTGTACTGTAGTGTTTTGCATCAATATATTACAAACTTTGTTCAATGATTCCACTGTCTGTATTCTCTCTTCTACTGCAGTACTTTTACAGAGATGTATTTACTGTACATGTAGTACCATGATGAAACCTGTATCACCTATTTTGTTCTACAATATTTACGTAATGATTGTACGAACAATGACACAGTGAAACTATGGGTTGCTTGTGTGTGTGTGATCTATAGTTATGTTTCAATGGTATTTCACAGTAAATTAGTTTTTTGAACCAATGATTGTGCAAGTGCAAGATTTCTTTAAAGATGTGAATGCACAATGCAATGTTTTGAACATTAGACAGTATGTGTTACAAGTGATAACCGTTTTGAGTTTTGTGTCTAGAGTTTTGAAAAATTACATCAAGGTTCTGAAAATAGTAGCAAAGTGAAAAACTGTATGCAGAAATAATTACAAAGAAATGGCAAGTAACATTGAATTAAACAATGAAGTATAATGACTGAAAGAGTATTTTTCACTTAAAGGATTAGTTAACTTTTAAAAAAACTTTTGCTGATAATTTACTCACCCCATGTCATCCAAGATGTCCATGTCTTTCTTTCTTCAGTTGAAAAGAAATTAAGGTTTTTGATGAAAACATTCCAGGATTTTTCTCCATATAATGGACTTCAATGGGACCCAAACGGTTCAAGGTCCAAATGACAGTTTCAGTGCAGCTTCAAAGGGCTTTAAACGACACCAGACGATGAATAAGGGTCTTATCTAGCCAAACCATCGCTCATTTCAAAAATAAATAAAAAAGTTTAAGTTTTATAAGCACAAATGCTCGCCTTGCTCTGTTCTGTGATGCGCGTTCATGTGACGTCACGTAATACGCAATTACGTTGAAAAGGTCTCACAGAACAGAGCAAGGCGAGCATTTGTGCTTATAAAACTTAAACTTTTATATTTAATTTTTAAATGACCGATCGTTTTTTTAAAAATTATCAGCAAAAGTTTTTTTAAAAGCGTTCAGCCCCGACGAAATGTTGCACAACTTTTTTTTAAACAGAAACGGTGATGCGTTGAGTACTGTTCTGATGATGCTATGGTTATGGTTGAATGAAACTCTCTTTCAGATCATATTGTTAAAACTCAAAATAATGGTAAATGGTAAATGGACTGCATTTATATAGCGCTTTCACAGACCCAATGGGCCCCCAAAGCGCTTTACATTTGCCTCACATTCACCCATTCACACACTCATTCATACACCGACGGCGGTGTCTGCCATACAGGGCGCCATCCAGCTCGTCGGGAGCAGTTGGGGTTAGGTGTCTTGCTCATGGACACCTCGACACTTGGTCAGGTGGAACCGGGGATTGAACCACCAACCTTTCGGTTTGCAGACAATCTGCATGAACCACTGAGCCACTGCCGCCCAGATATTATATATCTGCCCGCCCAAAATAATATTGGTTTTAAAATACAAGTAAAGAAATGTTTTATGTTAGCTTATATTAGTGGATAGAGCATATCGTGTGTGTGTGTGTGTGTGTGTGTGTGTGTGTGTGTGTGTGTGTGTGTGTGTGTGTGTGTGTGTGTGTGTGTGTGTGTGTGTGTGTGTGTGTGTGTGTGTGTGTGTGTGTGTGTGTGTGTGTGTGTGTGTGTGTGTGTGTGTGTGTGTGTGTGTGTGTGTGTGGTGTTGTACATATATATAATATATATATATATATATATATATATATATATATATATATATATATAATATATATATATATATATTCTATGAGAATTTGTTTTAGATTGTGCATTGGTTGTGTATATTTTGTAATATGTTAATCTGTGCATTGATTGGATTGTGTGTTTTATTCGTGTTATGTATTTTGTGTGGACCTCAGGAAGAGTAGCGGATGCATCTTGTTGCATCACCTAATGGTGATCCTAATAAATAAATAAATAAATGCAAGAGTTGCAACTATGGCAGCTGAGAAGGCCTGAAGTCGGTATAAATATGTGTTTAATACTACAAAATATGCCAGATGTTAAAACACATCTATTTAGCCTCACATACTGACTTTATTTGTAGTTCATACTGTTTTAATACTCTGTATTTACTTTCTCATTTTTAGGAAAAGCACTTAATTACCATTGTTTATTTCTATACCAAATGTCATACACTCATATAAACGACTACATCATTATGTTGAATAACACTTCCGACAAACATGTCTTCTAATATCCTCAGCTGTTGCGTATACCGAGCTGCATCGAACACATTTGTAAATTACTTTCCTTGAACCCATTGTGCGAGTTCACTTTAATCCCGCGTGCTTTATACACATGTTGCTGCTGATTGGCCTGCAGTTCTGACACACACACCAAACAAGAGAAAACGTATCTCAAACCCCGTTACACACCGTTGTGTGAACATGACGTTCAACCCGGAAACCGTAGCAAAACTTTGCGCATCGTTGAGAACTTGAACGTGCCCCTGTTGTCTTTGTTCATGTTTCCCGTCATCATTAGTTACTATGGCAACTCATTTGATCATCATACCTGTTACTCTTTTAGTTTATTATCAGTGTGTATTTAAGTTTCTCGTTTCTCTGCCTTGATTGTGGGTTATTGTTTCTGTGTTACACGCTGTTACATTACCTGTGGATTATCTGAGTTAGTTTGATTAAATACTTTTATTTTTTAATTAATCTTCATCTGATCTTCTTCTGTGGACCTTATTCACTGCGATCATGACAGATACTTTCCTGTTTTTCATTATTCATATAAGATTGAATTGAGATCTGCCATTGATTCCTTCTCGCTCAGCTCCCCGATGCAACGTTAGGTCGACTGTAAAGATATTATATTTTCATAACAGCGTGCAATGAGTAAGAAAATATTCAAATGCTTCTCTGAAAGCTCTTTTGTGTTTGTGAAATCTTCACTCCTCCTCAACTCATAGCCCACTATTCTGCGGTCGCCAGCGGCTTCACAAGCCCCATTGTGTGGCAATGCACATTGCATACAGTAGCAGTTGTGTTGCAACAATCGTCTGCATTGTGTTTGCTTGTCTTCAGCGTAGGCAACACTGAGCATACTGTACATACTGTCTGCACTTGCAGAGATTACCGCAGAAATAAAAAAATTTTTTAATTTAACTTGCCGGCTTCTGACTTCTGAAGTGTTAAAGTGAACTCAAAGTAAACCAGGAAACTAAACCGGGTTTATTTTCTTATCGTGAGTGATTTATTTAAAGAATTGTCTTTATAGTGTTTCATGAAACTGTCTCTTTCTCAGGAGAAACATCTGAGAAACCTCTCGGTTTGATCTTATACGGAAACGGTTGAGATTTTCATCGATTATTTGTGACTTTTATTTCCTCTTGGAACTCAGAGCGGTTATTTGCAGTAAATCTTGTTGTATGTGGGTAAAAGGTGGAATATTGCACAGGGAATGTGTGTGAAAAAGCCGTCAGGTGTGTTTAGGAATGTCAGGTGTGGTCGTCTTGAGGAAACCGGGCGGCACAAAGATATGTGTTCATTTCCCACTGTGCCAAACGGCATGAATGAACTCGCTGCAAAGCCACAAATATGCAGTAAATAGCTCGTCTCTTAAGGTTTCATAATGTTCATTCACTCTCTGTGAACGGCAGAAGATGATACATTTTCAACATGGGTGAATCTCACAAAGAAATGTTAATGCCCTATTTTCATATACAATATTGTTGTTATTATTATTATTATTATTTGCAATGTGACTTATTCATGGATTAAGAATTCAGTCATCACTGATTACATTATTACATTTATAAAGCCATTATTAAGTATGCATCATATTTGACATACTACAGTGTAAATCTAATTTATGCTGATTAAAAATAAATGATGTCTGGATGTCTGCACATGTCTTTTGCATTACAGTAATGCAAATTGAGGTGGAAACCTATGAAAATTGTCACACTGCAAAAAATCTCAATCCTAACATAAATATGCTCTATAAGGAGTTATGAAAACATTATTTCTGAATGTTCTCTGAAACATCCAGATTTTAAAATGTTTTTAAAACGTTTTTCCTTGGTTACCCGAACGCTAAGGAAACATTCCATTTGATCATTCTTCGAATTTGAATGTTACTTTTGAATGTTCTCGGAACTTTCCGAAACAAGTAACATTTAAAAAATGTTAGATGAATGTCCAACTAAAACGTTTCAGGAAAAAACACATGCATAAATAACATTTTTGTGCTAACAATTATTAACTTTATTAAAGACCAGATCGTTTTGAACAAACATTCTGTTACAGGAAGTAAGTTTTTTCAGAACATTAGCCAAATAAACATTCCCTGTTATGCAAAATATAAATTCTTTTGATTTTTGTGTTGAAATGTGACATAAAACATTGAAAAATAGATGACTGTCACTAGCTATGTTTCCATCCACACGTTTTTATCCGCATTAAGTGATATTGAATGAAAAATGCCTTATGGAAACAGTAAAATTCGATTGAATTTCATGAATATCGACTCAAATGCGATCGGTCTCATGGGATTTTATCTTGATGGATATACGGCTTATGCGATAAACGCTGATGGAAACGTTATTATGGCGCGATCCATTTTGTCTAGCAAAACTTTGTTCGCAAATGTTTGCTTGAATGTTGTCCAATAATGAATGGAAACACCTTAAAATGTCTCAAATCAATTCGATATACCAGTTTGAACGTCATTACACACAGGTTTTTATTCGCTTTAAAGCCGTTGGATGGAAACACACTGTCCCCAGCTTTATTTGCATGAGGTTTTTTACCGAACTTCAGATAATTCGATTGACGAGTCGATGGAAACTTGGCTACTGTAACATTTTATAACCATGTGATTGAGGTAATGTGATTGTTCATGTGATATAAGATCTCTTGATGAAACCCTCTGACTCAATTATAGTTGTTTTCTATACTTAATCAGATTTCTCTGAAATAAAACCTGTGGGTTAGACACGTCGATGACTCAAAGCATATAGACCTGAAAGCTTCTCAGATTGCTCTGCATGTGATTTCATTCAAGACCGATAAATCGGGATTCGTGTCGCCGATAGATTCATACATGGACAATTATAATACATGGAAACTGTGACAAAAGTGTGTCCATGTAATGTGGGGCAGTTGGACACACTGCTATGAAGGATGTTGGAGTTGCCAGCAGATGGATGTTAAATAATCGGGCGTGATTCATTATCTTCACATGTTGTATGCCATATTTTGAGAAATATCATGGAAAAGCTGTATCCTCATTTACAACACAATTCAGATTCACATATTTAGATCAGGATGTGTTTCTTGTGACATGCATTATGAACTGGTTTAGCTGAATGGATTATTATGTTTATACACACATATTAATGTATTTCATGTTTACAATGTAAAGTTGTGGCTTAGTGAAATATGAAAGTCATGAACCACACGAACACTATAATATGTCTGGAGGTATTTAAGGTCTGTAATGACATTGTGGAAATTATGCCATGCAAAAGCGCTTAACTGTTAATTGTAATCTATCACTTGTGCTTTGTCCACACCTAAGGATGTAATTCTGCAAACAATTCCACAAAAGATTAGATCTAATTATATCAGCGGCACTTAAGAGGAGCTTCATTAAGATAATTAGAACATTTTCATTATAAGAATGCTGTCTAATACTTTGCCAGCTAAACTCACAGTTTTGAGGTCAACACATTTACCCAGTTTTGGTCATTTGTTTGTGTTTAGTAAGAATGAGGAAAATAGATTGGCCAAATCGTTGCTCATTCTTTCTTTTTTAGTAATTTATGCAAACTGAAGTAGTGTGCGGATATATATATATATATATATATATATAATATATATATATATATATATATATATATATATATATATATATATATATATATATATATATATATATATATATATATTTCTAGTACATTAGTCTAGTGCATTTTTTGTCTTAATGCCATAAGTCCATTGTGTCCCTTGCTTTACAATATTAAAGCATCTATTGTATTGTATTGTATTGTATTGTATTGTATTGTATTGTATTGTATTGTATTGTATTGTATTGTATTGTATTGTATTGTATTGTGTTTTATGGTATGTTATGGTATGTTATTTATGTTATGTTATGTTTTATGTTATGTTGTTATGTTATGTTATGTTATGTTATGTTATGTTATGTTATGTTATGTCATGGTTATGGTATGGTATGGTATGTTATGGTATGTTATGTTATGGTATAGTATGGTATTGTATGGTATGTTATGTTATGGTATGTTATGGTATGTTATCGTATGGTATGTTATGGTATGGTATGTTATGGTATGTTATGTTATAGTATGGTATGGTATGTTATGTTATGTTATGGTATGTTATGGTATGGTATGTTATGTATGTTATGTTATGGTATGGTATGGTATGGTATGGTATGTTATGGTATGGTATGTCATGGTATGGTATGTTATGGTATGTTATGTTATGGTATGTTATGTCATGGTATGTTATGGTATGGTATGGTATGGTATGGTATGGTATGGTATGGTATGGTATGGTATGGTATGGTCATGGTATGGTATGTCATGGTATGTTATGTCATGGTATGTTATGTTATGGTATGTTTATGTTGTATGGTATGGTATGTTATGTCATGTTATGGTATGGTATGTTATGGTATGTTATCGTATGGTATGTTATGGTATGGTATGTTATGGTATGTTATGTTATAGTATGGTATGGTATGTTATGTTATGTTATGGTATGTTATGGTATGGTATGTTATGGTATGTTATGTTATGGTATGGTATGGTATGGTATGTTATGGTATGGTATGTCATGTTATGGTATGTTATGTCATGGTATGTTATGTTATGGTATGGTATGGTATGTGTATGTTATGGTATGGTATGTCATGGTATGGTATGTCATGGTATGTTATGTTATGGTATGTTATGTCATGGTATGTTATGTTATGGTATGGTATGGTATGGTATGTTATGGTATGGTATGTCATGGTATGGTATGTTATGGTATGGTATGTTATGTTATGGTATGTTATGTCATGGTATGTTATGTTATGGTATGGTATGGTATGGTATGGTATGGTATGTCATGGTATGGTATGTCATGGTATGTTATGGTATGTTATGTTATGGTATGTTATGTTATGGTATGGTATGGTATGGTATGTTATGTCATGTTATGGTATGGTATGTCATGGTATGGTATGTTATGGTATGTTATGTTATGGTATGTTATGTCATGGTATGTTATGTTATGTTATGTTATGGTATGGTATGGTATGTTATGGTATGGTATGTCATGGTATGGTATGTCATGGTATGTTATGTTATGGTATGTTATGTTATGGTATGTTATGTTATGGTATGTTATGGTATGGTATGGTATGGTATGGTATGTTATGTCATGTTATGGTATGTTATGTCATGTTATGGTATGTTATGTCATGGTATGTTATGGTATGGTATGTTATGGTATGGTATGTCATGGTATGGTATGTTATGGTATGTTATGTTATGTTATGTTATGTTATGTGTTATGTTATGTTATGTTATGTTATGTTATGTATGTTATGTTTATAGTATGGTATGGTATGGTATGTTATGTTATGGTATGGTATGGTATGGTATGGTATGTTATGGTATGTTATGTTATGGTATGGTATGTTATGGTATGGTATGTCATGGTATGGTATGTTATGGTATGTTATGTTATGGTATGTTATGTTATGGTATGTTATGGTATGTTATGGTATGGTATGGTATGTTATGTCATGTTATGGTATGTTATGTCATGTTATGGTATGTTATGTCATGGTATGTTATGGTATGGTATGTTATGGTATGGTATGTCATGGTATGGTATGTTATGGTATGTTATGTTATGTTATGTTATGTTATGTTATGTTATGTTATGTTATGTTATGTTATAGTATGGTATGGTATGGTATGTTATGTTATGGTATGTTATGGTATGGTATGTTATGGTATGTTATGTTATGGTATGGTATGTTATGGTATGGTATGTCATGGTATGGTATGTTATGGTATGTTATGTTATGGTATGTTATGTCATGGTATGTTATGTTATGGTATGGTATGGTATGTTATGGTATGGTATGTCATGGTATGGTATGGTATGTTATGTTATGGTATGTTATGTCATGTTATGGTATGGTATGTCATGGTATGGTATGGTATGTTATGTTATGGTATGTTATGTCATGGTATGTTATGTTATGGTATGGTATGGTATGGTATGGTATGGTATGTTATGGTATGGTATGTCATGGTATGGTATGTCATGGTATGTTATGTTATGGTATGTTATGTTATGGTATGGTATGGTATGTTATGGTATGTTATGTCATGTTATGGTATGTTATGTCATGGTATGGTATGTCATGGTATGGTATGTTATGGTATGTTATGTTATGGTATGGTATGGTATGTTATGGTATGTTATGTTATGGTATGGTATGGTATTTTATGGTATGGTATGTTATGGTATGGTATGGTATGTTATGGTATGGTATGTTATGGTATGTTATGGTATGGTATGGTATGGTATGTTATGGTATGTTATGTCATGGTATGTTATGTTATGTTATGTTATGTTATGTTATGTTATGTTATGTTATGTTATGTTATGTTATGGTATGTTATGGTATGGTATGGTATGGAATGGTATGGTATGTTATGGTATGTTATGTCATGTTATGGTATGGTATGTCATGGTATGGTATGTTATGGTATGTTATGTTATGGTATGTTATGTCATGGTATGTTATGGTATGTTATGGTATGTTATGGTATGGTATGTTATGGTATGGTATGTTATGGTATGGTATGTTATAGTATGGTATGTTATAGTATGGTATGGTATGTTATGGTATGGTATGTTATGGTATGGTATGGTATGTTATGGTATGGTATGTTATGTCATGGTATGGTATGGTATGGTATGGTATGGTATGGTATGGTATGGTATGTTATGGTATGTTATGTTATGGTATGTTATGGTATGGTATGTTATAGGGGTGTAACGAGATCTCGTGCCACGAGATCTCGCGAGACTAAAACATGACGAGATTTCCCGTCGAGTGAAAAGCTGTCTCGCGATTTCGATTCTTTCTCGCTACACTCACATTCGCCTAAACTATCGTTTTGCTGTTTTTATAAAAATAATTAAAAACCATTATAAACTAATGTAAAAGTCTGCTGTTGTATAATGCACGCTCAGCACCGCTGCTATACACAGAGTACGCGAGATCACGATAGTGAAAGTAAAACACAAGCTCGCTGATGTGCATTGCGCACAAATTAGGCCGCGAACATACAATCGTCCGTCTCCCAATACCCATCACTGGACTGTTTATTTGCGGCTATCGTCTCAGTTTGCACTTCGAATATTGAGAGAGTACTGTAATGTCTTAAAGACAACAGACAAGAGGCTCTGTTTCTGAACTTATAATCGGAACGCAAGAACAACTGAGGAGACAAACACACCAGGCTCATTTCTTTACCGGCCTTTCCCGAACTCACCGCATTAACCCTATAACTGCCGGTGCAAAATAAAACAGCAATTTCAAAACAATTATAAAGAGTCTGTGCGCTAACTTTGATTATGGTTGCACTTGCACTTATTGTTTGCACTTAATAAGACTTCTCGAGTTCAGTTAGGAGGTCACACACAGCCTCAATCAGAAGTTCTGAAAGCTCTTAAATGTACAGTAAGGTCTGAAGAGACTAATGTGAAATCATACAGGAGAAAAGCCAGTCAATAAAAACCTTTTATTATTAAAAGGTTATATTGTTGTATATTGTTTTCTTTCAATGCATTTGATAATTCATACTCCTAATGCATGTCATTTCAGGTCTACTTAATAAGATTATTAGTTAAACATTGCAAAATGCACCTGCATACTTTTCCAGTCATGAATTGTGTAACCCATTTCTGTAAAATTGTGCAAAAATCTCGTCTAGTTTCGTTCTTGTGAACCCAATCTCGTGTCTATGTATGTTATGGTATGGTATGTTATGGTATGTTATGTTATGTTATGGTATGTTATGTCATGGTATGGTATGTTATGTCATGTTATGTTATGGTATGGTATGGTATGTCATGGTATGTTGTATGGTATGGTATGGTATGGTATGGTATGATGGTATGGTATGGTATGGTATGGTATGGTATGGTATGGTATGGTATGGTATGTTATGGTATGGTATGGTATGGTATGTCATGGTATGGTATGTTATGTCATGGTATGGTATGTTATGTCATGGTATGGTATGTTATGTTATGTTATGTTATGGTATGGTATGTTATAGTATGGTATGGTATGTTATGGTATGTTATGGTATGTTATGGTATGTTATGGTATGTTATGTTATGGTATGGTATGTTATGGTATGTTATGTCATGGTATGTTATGTTATGTTATGTTATGTTATGTTATGTTATGTTATGGTATGTTATGGTATGGTATGGTATGTTATGGTATGGTATGTTATAGTATGGTATGGTATGTTATAGTATGGTATGGTATGTTATAGTATGGTATGGTATGTTATGGTATGTTATGTTATGTTATGGTATGGTATGGTATGGTATGGTATGTTATGTCATATTATGGTATGTTATGTTATGGTATGGTATGTTATGTTATGGTATGGTATGTTATAGTATGGTATGGTATGTTATGTTATGTTATGTTATGGTATGTTATGGTATGGTATGTTATGTTATGGTATGGTATGGTATGTTATGGTATGGTATGTTATGTTATGGTGTATGGTATGTTATGGTATGTTATGTTATGTTATGGTATGGTATGGTATGGTATGTTATGTTATGTTATGTTATGTTATGTTATGTTATGTTATGGTATGTTATGGTATGGTATGTTATGGTATGTTATGGTATGGTATGTTATGGTATGTTATGGTATGTTATGGTAGTTGGTATGGTATGGTATGGTATGTTATGGTATGTTATGGTATGTTATGGTATGGTATGGTATGTTATGTTATGGTATGGTATGTTATGTTATGTTATGGTATGTTATGGTATGGTATGTTATGGTATGTTATGTTATGGTATGGTATGTTATGGTATGGTATGGTATGTTATGGTATGGTATGGTATGTTATAGTATGGTATGGTATGTTATAGTATGGGTATGGTATGTTATGGTATGGTATGTTATGTTATGTCATGGTATGGTATGTTATGGTATGGTATGGTATGGTATGGTATGTTATAGTATGTTATGGTATGTTATAGTTATGGTATGGTATGGTATGTTATGGTTATGGTATGGTATGGTGTGTTGTGTTATGTTATGTTATGTTATGTTATGTTATTGTTATGTTATGTTATGTTATGTTATGTTATGTTATGTTATGGTATGTTATGTTATGGTATGGTATGTTATAGTATGGTATGGTATGTTATGTATGTTATGGTATGTTATGTTTTGTTATGTATGTTATGTTATGTTATGTTATGTATGTTATGTATGTTATGTATGTATGGTATGTTATGTTATGTTATGTTATGTTATGTTATGGTATGTTATGTTATGTTATGTATGTTATGTTATGTTATGTTATGTATGTATGTTATGTTATGTTATGGTATGTTATGGTATGGTTATGTTATGTTATGGTATGGTATGTTATGTTATGTTATGGTTATGGTATGTTATGTATGGTATGGTTGTTATGTATGGTATGGTATGTATTGTATGGTATGTATGTTATGTTATGTATGTTTATGTTATGTTATGTATGTATGGTATGGTATGGTATGGTATGGTATGGTATGGTAGTGTATGTATGTATGTTATGGTATGGTATGGTATGTATGTATGTTATGGTATGTTATGTCATGTATGGTTATGTTATGTTATGTTATGTTATGTTGTATGTTATGTTATGGTATGGTATGTTAGTTATGGTATGTATGTTATGTAGTATGGTATGGTTATGTTATTATGGTATGGTATGTTAAGTATGGTATGGTATGTTGTTATGTTGGTATGTTATGGTATGTTATGGTATGTTATGTTATGTATGTTGTATGGTATGTTATGTATGTATGGTTTATGTTATGTTATGTTATGGGATGGTATGTTATGTTATGTATGTTATGTTATGTATGGTATGTTATGTTATGTTATGTTATGTTATGTTATGTTATGTTATGGTATGTATGTTATGTTATGTATGTTATGGTATGGTATGGTATGGTATGGTATGGTATGGTATGGTATGGTATGTTATGGTATGGTATGGTTATGTTATGGTATGTTATGTTATGGTATTGTTATGGTATGGTATGGTATGGTATGGTATGGTATGGTTATGGTATGGTATGGTATGGTATGGTATGTTATGTATGGTATGTTATGTCATGTTATGTATGTATGTTATGTTATGTTATGTTATGGTTATGGTATGGTATGTATAGTATGGTATGGTATGTTATAGTATGTTATGTTATGTTATGTTATGTTATGTTATGTTATGTTATGTTATGTTATGTTATGGTATGGTTATGGTATGTTATGTTATGGTATGTTATGTATGTTATGTTATGTTATGTTTTGGTATGGTATGGTATGGTATGGTATGGTATGGTATGGTATGGTATGGTATGTATGTCATGGTATGTATGTATGTTATGTAATGTTATGTTATGTTATGTTATGTTATGTTATGTTATGTTATGTTATGTTATGTTATGTTATGTTATGTATGTTATGTTATGTTATGGTATGTTATGGTATGGTATGGTATGGTATGGTATGTTATGTCATGGTATGTCATGTCATGTTATGTTATGTTATGTTATGTTATGTTATGTTATGTTATGTTATGTTTATGGTATGTTATAGTATGGTATGTTATAGTATGTTATGTTATGTTATGTTATGTTATGTTATGTTATGTTATGTTATGGTATGGTATGTTATGTTATGTTATGGTATGTTATAGTATGGTATGGTATGTTATGTTATGTTATGTTATGTTATGTTATGTTATGTTATGTTATGTTATGTTATGTTATGTTATGTTATGTTATGTTATGGTATGGTATGGTATATGGTATGGTATGGTATGGTATGGTATGGTATGTTTAGGGATGTCCCGATACCACTTTTTCACTTCCGATACCGATACCGATGCCGCAGCTTTGGCTTTTGCCGATACCGATATTAATCCGATATTTTTATTTTATTCTTAAACTAATAAAAAATATAGCAATTTTCTCAATTAGCCACCTAAAATATACCTCCTATATAGTCCACAACAACAGTTGATTATGAAAGATTGCCACCCTTTATTCAAACACTACAAATATATATATTAATTATATATATATATATATATATATATTATATTATATATATATATATATATATTATTTTTATCGTTACGGTACGTTACGGTACGGTACGTTTATGTTATGTTATGTTATGTCACAAAAATCATACTAATTCGTACGAGTGAGGTCGTACCATTTGTTACGAATTAGCCACCTTATATATATACATATATATTATATATGTTAAATATAATTTATAATAATGCAATGGTGGAATATTTAAGAGTCCTGATTATGGTATGGTATGTCACAGTAAAGGTGTGTGTTATGGTATGGTATGTTATGGTATGGTATGGTATGGTATGATATGGTATTAATTATATTATTATTTTATATTTTTTATATTTTATATTATATTATAATTGTTATTTTTCAAATAATGTATTAATATTATTATTGTTGTTATTTTTTATTTATATTTTAAAATATTAATTTAATTTATCTATTTAATATTATACTATGACTTTACTTTTATCTTCATGAAACAGAGATCCAGTCATTTGATCATGTTCACTGAAGGCCTGTGTAAAAGCTAAAATAACTAATTGTTATAGTCAGTATCAGTGGCTATGTACGTGTTATGTAACTGTAAAAGTGTTATTTTGTGCATTCAGCCTATTAAGTAACCTGGCATTGACTCAGAGAAGACAAAATGGCCTACATTTCACAGAAGTGACAGATGATGCTAGAAAGAGACTTCACTGCAGGCGGCCAACTGTGCCGGGCCTATACTGATCTTGGAAAACAAACGCATTTCTGTTCCTCGAATCTTTCCTCAAGGCCAAGAGAGAGACACACAAGCTGGCTCAATACAAAAATGGAAAAAAATATGAAAACTGAATCTTGACATGGTAATGACATGAGACATGGTAAATCTTATTCCAAGATATATGTTTAAAGTCCCCCTGTGGTGAAAATCCAGCTTTTAATGTTGTTTATACGTCCATGTGGTGTTTTTAATATGCTTTAAGACAAAGCATGTGTAAATTCATAAGTCGACAGCATTGCTGAGTATTTTCTACGTAAAACTGCAGTGAACCAAAGACAGTCTCATAAACACGCTTTGAAATCGCTGGTGTTTCTGACGTCACAAACTACCTTGTAACCAATCAGATCAACGTGTGATCGTCAACCAGTCGATCTCTGAGTGAGTGAGTGGAGGCGGGGCTCATTTGCATATTCATAGAACCGTGTATACTAAATGAGGCAAGGGTGTCGAGTTACATTCAAGATATTTTAAGGCATTAAGATTTTTTTTCAAGGATTTTGGTGATCAAAGATTAGTTTAAAGGGATAACATTATTGACTACAAGGGGACGTTAGCTTTGAAAAAGCCATATTTGTGTACCATACGGATTACCATATTCATACCATGGTATTCAAAGAGATTGCATGTTCATCCAAAAATTATTTCATTATTATTTACTAGCCTCAAGTTTTTTTGCTGTGTGAAAAGATTCAATGAAAGGGAAATGGCGACTGATGCTGACGGTCCCTAAAATGATGCGAAGAATGAGAATTGGGACGTTCTGGGGAAAATATTTCCATCGTAATATTTCTAGGGAATGGATTTAGTGCAACTCATGGCCTATGAAAGAACAAAAGTATATAAAAAAGCTGTGACAGGAGGCAGACGTGGCCTAATGGTTAGAGAGTCAGACTGGTTACCCGAAGGTTGCAGATTCGAATCTCAATATCTGTGAATACTGAGCAAAGCACCTAAACCCCAATCGCTCCCGGGCGCCACAGCAAAAATGGCTTCTCCGGGTGTGTGTGTCCACTGTTTGAAGTGTCTGTGTTCACTAATCACTGCTCCTAATGTGTGTGTGCACTAACTTGGATGGGTTTAAATGCAGAGGAACGAGTATGGGTTATCATACTTGGCACTTTCATATTTAATTTCATTAATTGTGTCTAGGCTTCAGGTATTCAGATGCATTTGGTTTGATTCATTCTGGAAACCTCATACAAGCTATTTATTCATGCACCCTAGTTATCTTTAAATTATGACTAATTATAACAACTGAGTTAATTAGTGCATAATGGAAAGTGTTGGCATTTGTCACAGTAAAGGTGTAAAGCTTAAATATGTCTTTGGGTCACAGGTCTGTTCTGGTTGCAGAAAAGCAGGAAGAAAACTAAAGCAAATAAATAATCAAGTAGTTTTAAGCATTGCATTATAAATACAGTATAATCAAGTCAAGTACTGTTTTTACTATAGTGCATGAAAGGCTTGACAACATAGCGTAGGGAATTTGTACTGGGCTGAAAGTAGGTGGTTTTTGAAGTGGCTTCATCGGGCCCCTGGAGGTTTACATAATACACTGCTTTAGCACTCAGACGCAGGGACAATGGGGGTAATTACGCTTCAAAAAGAAACAAAATACAACACCTCCACAATATTATTCATCTTTAATCTTTATACAAACATCAAGACAAGACAAACGCCGATTGCGGTTTTGCCACCGGCCTTGCATAATGAGTTTGTCTCAATTCCCATGATGCACTGGGAGATTGACGCAAAAAGGACAAAGCGCTAGACACGATTATTGTACTGAACAATTAAATAACGTGTGTTCTTGAAACATCACTCATGAACACTGACATTATTCTAAGGTCATCTTTATTAAATAAATAAATAGTGGCTTCTGTCTGATAATAAGTTATGGTTATGGCATTGCAGAGCGTGCGCACAGTGAAACGTTGAACTACAGCATCGGATCATTTCACTCTGGAGCCCGTGTCCTTAAGCAGGAATGTTTTCACAGTTAAACGAAATCTGCTCTCAAGAGAGCTACATCCAAACACCCTGCCTTGCTACAGCCTTCTTTCCTCATCTTTAACTCTTTCCCCGCCATTGACACGTTTTTCCCGGGAATCTGGGTTTGGTAGGGGGCGCTGTTGCGCAACTTCTGAAATAGCACAACATCTCCAAATCCAAAAACAAGCCAAGAATATGATCCAGAACGAGCGGATAGAAACATTTACGTGATCATCAAACATAAAATATAAATCAAAACTGAATATTGTTACAGAATGAAATGTCGAACCCATGAAGAGGAAACGACTGAAGCTTTAGGGATGTTGAGGGACTCGATCTACTAGTGTTTTGATTATCGATCCCGACAAAGTCTTTGACAAAAACACAATTTTCTCTGATTTTTGTTTCTTATCCACATTCAAGTGCGGATATATTTTCGTTAGTTTAAAAGCATTCTTTCTTTCAACATATTGAATGTTTATTCGTACAACAAAATATTCTGGAGGCCGTGAAAGTTTTGTGAATGTGATCAAAAATCCGGGCAACTTTTATAGTCAACGCTGGCGGGGAAAGAGTTAATATCTCCGTTCGGCTTCAACAAAGCAAGATTTCTGCATTTAAAACACCTAAATGAGATACTATCATCTTGATTTCCTCATCGTCTCTGGTTCCAGCCCAGCTCAGTCCTTTTGTAAAACTCATAATCCATTTCATCTCCTCCCATCTTCAACACTCTCTCGTCCAGTCGTAAATACATTCTCGTCTTTTCGAAGTATCCCAGTCTTTGTGCGCTCGTATGGTTCAGTTGCATCTCTGCAAGAGCATGTCGAGAGCGTAGTCCATGCGTGTGCGCAGGTCCGGTGAGCAACCCGACACCAGAAGCGTGCTGAGACGCAGCGTGGTGGAAACACGGTCCTCGTTGATATACGTCAACAGGTATTCCTCACTCTGACTGCACAGGATGATCTTGGTGTGATCGTGGTAGAAGTTAACCTGTGGAAATATAGCATGCGTTTAGCAATCAACTCAACGTTATGTCACAATATATCATGTCACAATATATCGCAATATAAAACTGCAACAATATGTGTATAGTTCAACCAAAATAAAAATTCCAACGCTATCTCACGACCAATTCGTACGAATTTGTACGAGTGATTAAAAGGTGGCTAATTCGTAAGAATTCGTATGACCTCACTCGTACGAATTTGTACGATTTGTCTAAACCCACGTGATGGGTAGGTTTAGGGGCGGGGTCAGGGGTAGGTCATTCATACCAATTGGGCAACTCGTAAAATATGTACGATTTAGTAGAAATCATACTAATTCATACAAGTGAGGTCGTACGATTTGTTACGAATTAGCCACCTCGTAAAATTCGTACCAATTGCCGTGAGATTGGGTTGAAAATTCTCTGTGAGGAAAAAAGTTTACAGAGCTTCAGTACTACATTAAACTACTATATATATATATATATATATATATATATATATATATATATATATATATATATATATATATATATATATATATATATATATATATATATATATAATGTTAAATATAATGTATAATAATGCAATGGTGGAATATTTGAGAGTCCTGATAATGCCAAATGTCTGATGTTCCCAGTAAAAAGTGGCCTAGATTATTTTAAATATATGAGTGCAAGAATATTCGTCTAAAATAAATTTTAATAGCTTAATATTTGTCACCATTTCATTTACACTCACAATGTAATACCAAATTTAGCATTTTAAGTAACTACATTTTTTGTTAACCTTTTACTATGTCTTGGAGTATCGCAATAGATTCAGATTCAGATTATTTTATTTAATGCCATGTCAGCATTCAAAGCTATTTTCATGGCAAAAATTCAATTACAAAAATACAAATATATCATATAAATACAATAAAAAAAAAGAGTATCGCAATAATATCGTATCGTGATATGTATCGATCGTGACATGAGGGTACCGTTACACCCCTAATACAGTATGTAGATGTTCTTTCATTCTAGCAGAGAAAATATGAAGTTTTACCTGGAAAGTGCCGTCGTTGAAGAGCATCATGAGAGCTCGATCAGATTTGAGCCACTGAAGAAGGTACAGTCTGGGTTTTCCCGCATCAGTTACGTTGGGTAAATCGCCTCCCTGTTGAAGAGCAGCGAGTTAAATCTGTGAATTATTGATAGACTTCCATTGCAACACGTTTCCACTAAGCGAGGACACTTACATCCATCAAATTCTCCTCCATGTAGTGGGCGAAGTATTTTAGGATGGTGACCTGACCCACGAACTGCTCTGGGGCTTCAGTCGTGGGGAAGACCGAACATTGACCCAGCTCTGCATAGTAATGCACCGTCCTGAAGGTTTTAAAGACACGTTAGTCTTCATGATCTTTATCAGCAAAAGAGCTACAAAGACACTTGAGATGGTCAACGTACTTTTTGTCCGACAGAAGGCTCATGTGAGTGCCGTTGTTGAAGAGAAACGCCGACTGTGTGATCCGACAACTGGTAGCCGAAGCCGTACTTGTTGGAGTAGTCGACCCACTTCGTCACCCACTGGAAGCTGCGTTCAGGCTTTCTTTGGGAATGTTATTAGCTGTAGACAAGAGATTATAAATGCATTGTTAAAAGTGAAAGGTATAAAATTTGACATGGAATAAATAAAATAAAAAATTTAAAAACGATTTTAATTTAATACTACTATTATTTTTTTCAGATTTTAAACTTTTTAAAATGTTCAAAAATTATTTTAATGCTTTTTATTTTTATTTATACTTATAACAAAACCCTCTGTATTTTTCAATGTTCTATAAATATTTCATTTTCAGATTTTTTTTAATGCATTTTTATTTAGTTTATTTTATATAAAAAAGTTTATTTTAAAGTGAAACATGTATAACTGATATGGAAAAAAAAAACTAAAACAAAAATGTATTATTATTATTTTATTTTCAGAATTTAAACTTTTTAAATGTTCAAAAATCTTTTTAATGATTTTTATTTATACTTATAACAAAACCCTCTGTTTTTTT
>CM070841.1:28891067-28896067 GCA_036326025.1 Chrosomus eos
GCCTAAAATATACATAAAGAGATTAACCGGAGTAGCCAACGCGAGCTGAGTGACGCGATCAAGAACGCACTGTTGCATTTGCAGAATAACCGACTCGACGTCCTCACTCGTCCACGAAGTTCATTCAAGTCCGAACTACCAAGGCAGCAAGTCCGAAGTTTGCGTATTGGTATTGAGAAACAGCCAATATTGACACCGCGTTCTGTTTTCTATCATGCGCCGTGCACGTTTGCGATGATGTAACGTAATATGCACGCAAACGCAACACCAGTTTGAAATCAAAGCTGAATGTGAAACCAACCAACGCTGCGGGGGGCGCCGGCAACAAACGCGCTCGACCGCAGCAAACGAGCTGTAGCCGACATGCACTTCTCCAAAACTAAGATTAATTGAGGTGAACACGGAGCAGTTTTTCCGTGAGCGGGAATGTAAAACCACGGAGTGGACGATGAGCGAAGTGATTACAGAATGCTTAGAGTAGAGAGAGGAACGAGCTTTCGCTCCACTCCAGCTTTAATTATATCCCCCTCAGCAGAGTTAATACACCTCGTGTTTCCTTAATTTAAGACCTATTCAAACTAAAACTAAGACATATATCCACATTTGAGAAATGGAACCTATTTACGCCTTAAATTATGAAAAGTTAATTTAAGACATAAGGACAGACGGGAACCCTGCAATTGACGAAATCCGTCATAGACTCTCGCTGCAATTAACGGAAATCCGTCGTAGCGACGGAGAACTTTAATCCCTGGTTTTAACTGACATGAAAAAAAAAAAAAAACTAAAACAAAAATGTAATTATTATTTTATTTTTCAGAATTTAAACTTTTTAAAAATGTTCAAAAACTCTTTTAATGGTTTTTATTTTTATTTATACTTATAACAAAACCCTCTGTATTTTTCAATGTTCTATAAAATATTTCATTTTCAGATTTTTTAATGCATTTTATTTAGTTTATTATATAAAAAGTTATTTTAAAGTGAAACGACATGTATAAACTGACATGAAAAAATCTATATTTTTTAATTATTATTATTTTATTTTCAGAATTTAAACTTTAATTTTATTTATTTATATCTTACAATATGTTTTATTTTCAGATTTTTTAATGATTTTGTTACTTTATTATTAAATAAATATATTAACTTTAACATAAACAAAACTGATTTTAATATATAATATATATATAATATATATAATATATATATATATATTTATATATATATATATATAATTGTTATTTTTAAATATATATATTTAAAAGAAATTATGTTTTTTTTCCATGTTTTAATTTTAAATGCTTTTTTTAGTCTTACAACACGTTTTTTATTTTTAAATGCATTTTACTTTATGATTAAGAATGGGTTATTAAAAGTGACTTTGCATTTGTAAATCGGATCATGTCAGATACGCACCTTCCGGCATATTCTCCAGACAGCCTCGCAATACTCGTGCAACAGTGTCCACAACGCTTCCCATTGTGCTGGTCCTCAAGACCTGTCAACACAAAAAGCACCAAAACCCCATTAGATATCGCACTGAAACATCCATTAACATCCCCCACGTTGATAAAAATGTGCAAGTCTCTTACATTCGCTGCTGCACTGCAGCTCCCCAGCGTTCCCCGCACTATCATCCTGAATGCTGTCTCTAATGTGCTGTTTGCTGCTAGTGTCCTTCACTGCGGGAACAGCTGCTTTAGCACTTGTGATAGTGGGCTTAGTGTCCTGTTGGGAAATATAGGAAGGAATGTGCATGAGGTTAGGTTACGATCTTAAACTTTCTGCAGAAGTAAGAGAAGGACGAGGACGAAGGAGCTCACCTCAAGGGTTTTTTCTGCAGGGTTGAGGACTGAGTGAAGTTTTCCGGAGGTCAAGGCATAGTTTGTTTATGTCATCTTCTTCCTTGGTTGGTTTATCTACAAGAAGCAAGACGTGTATCAGTCTAATGATGTAATTTGGATAATCCACGAATGTGAACCTGGACCACAAAACCAGTCACAAGGGTTGAATGGGCTGAATAAATGAGCTTTCCATGATGTATGGTTTGTTTGGATAGGAAAATATTTGGCTGAGATACAACTAAATTTGAAAACATTTGAAAATCTTGAATCTGAGGGTGTAAAAAAAAATCTAAACATTGAAAAAATGGCTTTAAAGTTGTCCATTTATGTTCTCGATTTTGCTGCATTCACTCATAAAATATTTTCTATAGAAGAGCCTAAGCTTCCGGTCGACCACCATGGGACCTTATTTCGGAAAAATATTGTATGGTAGTCAATGGGAGAGACAAAAATATTTGGATCCCGTTTGAACTGTGCCCTGAATTACACATATGATGTTTGTCAATTTAAAAGATAAATTTTAAAGTCAAGGAAGTCGCAGTTTGATGTAAAAACTGTTGAAGACTGTGAAAATACGTCATTACAAAGACTACAAACACAAAAGGCGCGCATGTGACGTCATACCTTTTCTCTCAACTGAATGAAGCTAACTTTACTGAAGCTAACTTTACTGAAGCTATAACTTTACTGAAGCTAACTTTACTGAAGCTAACCTTACACTGAAGCTAACTTTACTGAAGCTAACTTTTACTGAAGCTAACCTTACACTGAAGCTAACTTTACTGAAGCTAATGTCTGTCATTTTTCTCTATAGTCTAACGTTATAATCGTAACGTTACGCCATCATTACTGTGTGTTTTATCCCAGACTGCACACACACACACACACACACACAAGCTTGGTGACGTACATAGTGCGAGACGAGAGATGTAGTTCATTGAGAGACTTTCACATAAAACTTAAATGTTTTATGACAAACTGTGACTTTCATAATTATCTTTAAATTGACAAACATCATGTATAATTCAGGCATAAGTTGTCTCTCGCCATTGACTACCATACATATTATTTTCGAATTAAGGTCCCATGAGCCGGAAGCGGAGGGGAGGGACTTAGGCTCTCTATATAATTTTTTTTTTTTAAATAAAAGAACTTTACTTAATATCCTAATGATTTTTGATTTTTGGCATAAAAGAAAAATCGATAATTTTGACCCATACAATGCATCGTTGGTTATTGCCACAAATATACCGTGTTACTTGTGACTGGTTTTGTGGTCCAGGGTCTGGCATGGTTTACTGTACTCAAAAGCGCTTACTGTGAGTCTCCAAGTACTTGGGCTTTGTCCTTCTTCCCCCCGAACAGGGCGGCGGCAGCTTTCTTGAAGAAGCTCTTGGCAGGACTGGTGTGGTGAAGATCTGGGGGCCCGCGTGGCAGCAGTTCGAAGACAGTCTGTCTGGTGTGAAACCCTGATATAAGAGGGCGAAAAACAAGCTCAAACCACTGAATCCTTTACTGCTCACATGTTTTCTTTGCACAAACGGACACACACCTGGCAGAAAAAGTCGTGGCGTAGGATATCATCGAGTTGTGGCCTTTCCACTGGGTTTTTGGCCAGCATACTGCTGATGAGATGCTTGGCTTGAGGCGCACAACGACGACGGCATGGAGTATCGCGCTTCACGAATGCACCGGTACGTTTCTTTAAGGTTTGTGGTTTCAAAAGGAGGTCTTCCCAAAAGCATGGTATACCTGTTGGGACACAAATGGTCCATCATAAATAAACATCTCCATGACATGTACAAGAGTAACACCCTCCTTGTTAGAGGCGGATTTGTGCAATTCAGAGCCAGATACAGTAAAAAATAAAAAAAGCCTGATACAAATATTCACTCTAAAAAAATGCTGGTTGTTTCAACCCAATTTTTGGGTCAAATATGGACAAACCCAGCCGTAGGGTTACATTTTTAAATGACATTTTTAACCTAATGTTTGGGTTTGTCATATTTTACCCAAAATTGGGTTAAAAACAACTCAACATTTTTTAGAGTGTATGCAATGCGACTGCAATTACTTTATTACTTAGTAGGGGGCAGAAAATTGTTTTAATGAGTGAGTCATTGAGTCAAATCATTCAGTCAAATGATTCATTCAAAACAGCTGGATGAAGTAAGTGAAAGTCTTTATTAGTGAGTCGTTGAATCATTCATCCGAATCAGATTCATTCAGTAACGAAACATCACTGTGTTGCAGTGGAGCTACTGTGGATTTATGTAGTCTAAAATGTAATTTGCATAATAATAATTTCTTGTTTTTAAACTGTTTATGAAATCAATGTCACATTAACAATTGTGCTGGTATTCGGGAAAACGGCACTTTTGCTCATTCAGTATTGCTTAATTTATCCTATTATAAATATTAAAACAAGAACTCATACAGTGACATTTTTTGCCCCATATCTTAAATTTTGGCGGCATTTTTTTAAAGTTTGGTGACATTTTCGGTGGCTATTATAAATATTTAAACAAGAACTCATACAGTGACTTTTTTTGCTCCATATCTTGAATTTTGGGGGCATTTTTATTAAGTTTGGTGGCATTTTTGCCCCCAAAATATGGTTAATTTCCAATCTTAGCTCTTTTTCGAGGGCAAACGGAGGACCCTTCAGTCGCGAGGCCCGTTTAAAGTGAAACATAGCGATGTTTTAGTACTTACATCACACATCCGAGAGCCCAGACGTCAGATTCACAGCCGTGCCCTTGCTTGTTGAGGACTTCAGGCGACAGGTAGTTTGGCGTCCCGCATATTGTTCTCCTACGGTTCTCAACCGGCTCGAGCTTCGCAGCCAGACCAAAGTCTCCAACCTTAAGCTCCATTGATTCATTGATGAAAAAGTTTCCTGGGAAAAGCAACAGAATCAGGTTACGAACGGGATATCTGTGTTGTTTGGGAATGAATGAATGCTCTAGAGGTGCTTACCCAGTTTAAGGTCTCTGTGCAGAATGTCTTGCTCGTGGAGATACTTTAACCCCGAGACGATCTGTCTCAGGTAGTACCGAACCTCTGGCTCTGTAAGCACCTTTCGGGCCTTGAGAATGTGTGCTAGAGACTGAAGAACAACAAAATACGTCAGTCAGTGCAACTATATTTCCT
>CM070841.1:28898567-28901067 GCA_036326025.1 Chrosomus eos
TTCAATATAAAGTGTTTACATGCTGAACTCGGTTATTTATCAACAGCTAAACGTTTATATTTATTGCATGCAAACAACGAATATTTACAGCGCTGACTTTATGTAACACAAAACAGTATAAAATTGAAAGCATATGCCTGTTGTCTAATAAACAATAGACACTTCCTTTTTTAAGAGATCACTTGTTTCACTCATCAGTGAAAATGAGGCAAGGGTGTAGATTTACAAGACATGTTTCTCATATTTAAATATGTGATTTTGGTATTTAAAGATGAGTTTTAAATGATTGACTACATGCAGGGGGACTTTAAACTTTAACATTAACTTTGCTCAATTTACATTTGCATTCATGCATTTTGCAGAAGCTTTTATCCAAAGCGACTTACATTGCATTTCAAGGTACACATTTACATCTTATCAGTTCTTGCTTTCTCTGTGAGATAGTGATTACGTGTAATAATGACAGACCTGATGAAAGAGATTACCAAACACATGAAGATATGATGTTTATGTATTTATTATATAATAACCATCAATAATAACCATCCTGAAGGCAAGATAACATTCGCAAAACATGCTCCTTTCCTGAATTTTAATGCGACAGAAGGAAGCAATTTTGGGATCGTTTTTCATTTAAACCTGGAAACAAACAAAGCTTCAGGATTTGAATGACAACATTTAAAGTTAAACTATAAATGAAAATGAGAAATAACTAAATAAAATTGGGTTTTGTCATTTTTTTAATTGTAATTTTTATTTCAGTTTAGCTATTTTCACGTTAAACTATGAAAATGAAAAAATTGCAGAAGTAAATTGTCCTTTTAATTAGGATTTTTTAATGTCTGAAAAAGAATACATTTTTATTTAAGTAAACTAAATTAAAATGGGATACATTTTATAGGATTTTTGTCTATATAATTTATATTTTAGTTTTACTTTAGCTATTTTCAAGTTAAATTAAAGGAAAATGAGAACATTTGAAATAGCTGAAATAAAATATTGTCATTTTTATTAGGATTTTTTGATATGGCTGTACACTCTAAAAAATGCTGGGTTGTTTCAACCCAACTTTGGGTCAAATATGGACAAACCTAACCGTTGGGTTACATTTTTAAAATTTAAACCAACTTCAACTTTCGCTTTCAACTGTAAATTGTATAATTACATTTTTGTTCATATTTGACCCAAAGTTGGGTTAAAACAACCCAGCATTTTTTAGAGTGAGAGAATCATCCAAAACATCTGAACATCTGGATCTGCACTGCTGGATCTGGGCTTGTGATGCACAATTGACAATTTTATTTAATCTTTTTTTACCTTGAAAATAACTAAACCTGAAATAATAAAAAAATATTAAATGTATACACTCTAAAAAATGCTGGGTTGTTTCAACCCAAATTTGGGTCAAATATGGACAAACCCAGCCGTTGGGTTACATTTTTAAATGACATGTTTAACCCAATGTTTGGGTTTGTCCATATTTTACCTAAAATTGGGTTAAAATAACCCAACATTTTTTAGAGTGTAGTTCCCTAGTTTCATTATTCACTCACAGGGAAGTGAGAAACCAAACCTAACAAAAACATACTTCAAATTAATATTTTTTATTAATTTTTTGGCTCTGTGAAGCTGCCTTTGAAAATCCTACATAAAAGTTTTGGTTAAAAGCTAGGTATTTTAGATATCTTGAATATTGAAATGAGAGCTTATTTTACTATCTGTGTCTGACAAAGATTTTCATCTGTAATTTGCAAATAATTCTAAACACTGTGATTTTAGCTTTTTCAAGTGTGTTTGGTTAGGGTTAGAGCACTTTTAGATACACTTGCACGTTAGAACTGGAGTTGAAGTGCCCTTACATATAGAAAATAAATGTTGTAATGTTGTTTCAACCCAAATTTGGGTCAAATATGGACAAACCCAAATGCTGGGTTAAAAATTTCATTTAAAATTTAACCCAACTTCAACTTTCACTTTCAACTGTAAATTGTATAATTACATGTTTAACCCAACATTTGGGTTTGTCCATATTTGAAACAACCCAGCATTTTTTAGAGTGGACAGAAAATGCATGACATGATCCTATAGCGCCACCACATGGCAATCCAGCAACATGCCATGTAGGAACACACTCACAGACAGATCCGTCTGGATCATAAGAGCTACAGTAAGGAAATATAACATGATGCAAAATACTTGAAATATTTATGCATACCTTCCAGAAGTCCTGTTTGATCAAATTAATATCATTGTGTGGTTTGCAACGCCACCATGCTTTACTCCTCGAATAGCCCAACAACAAGGAGTTTATTTCAAATAATGTGCACTGAAATCTATCTATCTATCTATCTATCTATCTATCTATCTATCTATCTATCTATCTATCTATCTATCTATCTATCTATCTATCTATCTATCTATCTATCTATCAATGTATCTATCTATCTATCTATCTATCTATCTATCTATCTATCTATCTATCTATCTATCTATCTATCTA